>MU159011.1:0-41061 GCA_015888305.1 Antheraea pernyi
GTCATTCAGGCCTGCAAGCACGGCAGCTGGAGATCTTAAAAAAAATATTGAAAGAATTGACAAATTGACGCTGAATTGTTGGTATTTAATTTCATTACTTACTATGCCCGTGACTTCGTCCGCGTGAAACCTAATGTATAAAAAAAATGATTAATAAAATGACCTGAATGTATTAAATCCATTTACTTACCTACTTTTCTCTCGTACTTAAGTCGCGTCCTCATTAAAATTACAATAACTTTTGATAGGGTGAATCGATTTTAATGTGACCAAGACTGATAAATGATATATAAGGATATGCTTTACGATTTTCTTGGTGAGGATTTATCGTGAACGCAGTACTTTTGCAGTGATGCGTGTTCAAACAGATAGACAGACATTTCTAAAAATGATTGAATTGTTTTTTATTACTTATTCCAAGACACGTGCAACCTTTTTTTTATAAAAATCTAAAAGTACAAACACCTTAGATTTACTTTCTTATTATATGTAATATGGTCATACTGCATAGAGAAGATTTCGTATTTTTTTTAGTTACTACTAAACTCGTGCGAAACCGATACATTCCGCTAGTGAAGTATACATAACAGTAACTATTATCTTCAAAGTTATACCAGCTATGCAAGATTTGACTTCAGTATCACAACCACCTCATCTATTCCTATCAAAAAACAAGAGAATTTACTTTCACACACGTTCCCTATTTTTTCTTAGTTAGCCCTAGCCAAAATGATCAGATTCTAAATACATGTATACACGTGTGTCTCACTAAAGAGTACATTTATGGTTAGCTTAGGTAATTCACATAGTTTAGTTCGATTCGCGTTGTATCCAAGGCAACAGCTCAAGCCGAAATTCGGCCACTTTGGCACCCTTGACCTTGTTGCTATTCGGCTGAGTGCCCTAAACGACGGGTAAAGCTGTGAAGATTCCGGCCAACAGCGGTTAGTCAGCTTGAAAAACAAGTTGACAAAGTAGCTAGTCATAACCAGTGGTGGATTAATCCCAGTTGAAAGTTGTTTGAAGCAGAATATAACAATAATCGGCCAAACTCAGCATTGTCTATGCCTTTTTTGCTTTTTTCTTATTATCTGTAGGTATGGGAGTTTTTACTAGATCTTAGTGTATTTTATAGTACCTATAGATATTATGTAGTGGATTTTTTTTATTCATACACTTGTGTTATTTGGCTGTAAGTTTTGTAATAATGGTGGCATTTTACGTAACATAGTTCGGTTATTGCGCACAAGTAAAATGAATGAGAAACGAATGAATTCTGAGATGTCACAAAACTCTATTAAAAGTTCTAACAAGCGAGTTACCAACTTGTTAGACCATTGAAATTATCACAAGACACTTCGGAATTGACAACTACGAAATGACGTCTGATTTGGCTGCATGATCTAAATACCTTTGCCTTTAATTTCCTTACAATGGTATCTGTAGGTATGATTGTTATGACATATTTAATAGTATACATCAATGACGCTCCGTCTTAATTATTTATGCATTACAAAACATGATACCATTGCTCTAATTATCATTAAAAAAAATGTACTGTCAAATTTAAATTCTATATTCAATTCAAAAATATCAAGCGATACATAAACGGCATAACCGAAATTCACGCCCGATTCATGCAATAATAGAGCCAATAAGAGATATCGATTTTTTATTCGTTTTTTTTAAGTACAATAATAGAATTAGCATGAAAATATCAATAACGGATTCAAAACGTACAAAACTGCGTACAATGCGAAACAAATTAGCAAAAAGGAATCCGTTTCGTACGTCAATCGTATTAGCATACGGTAGTGCGTATGCCCCATAATGCGAACCGTCTCGGTGATATGCTGATGTTATTTCATTGTGATGGGCGTGTTCAATTTTATTAGTGATTTATTTAATTCTAATAAAAATCATTGAGATTGTTAGGAATTACTATAAAATATCTTAATATGTTGTAAACAGATTTTTTTAATTAATTTTACGTAAATATATCAGCATCCATGTAATAAAGATTTGGTGGTTATATGTTATACAGTTTATTTTTTCAATAATTGAACTATGAATTCAATAAATCGTTAATATATATTCAATATTTACGTATAATGCGATATAAAATCCATATAACGAGAATAGTATTAAGTATGAAGGGTAATGAATATAGAAATACCTAAAAAAGTAAATATTATAATACATATAGATATATGTTCTATACAGCAAATGTCGGTAAAGAGATGAGAGTTGTTAGTATCCTAATGTCGTATAAGTGGTAGAATATAAAAAAATGTAGGATACAATATGAAAAAAACAATATGTTTATAAATGATTTTTTATATTTATGTTTTTCAGAATTATTGAAATGCACCTGGTTATAGAAAGTTCAAATTATATGCACTAAGTATCTAAATGTGATTTAAATACAATTAATATTTTAAGTTTAGATTACAACTATATTCGTTAATATATACAAACGTAAAACTTATCATAGCGTGTGTATACATTTAATAATGACATTCGAGGTTCGTAAAAGTATTACCATCGAAAACAATTTTAATATAATGGCCCATTTGCCTTTCACTAATTTAAGTATTTATAACACTTCGCCAATAAACGAATTTGTAACGGTTTGTCAGGTTCCGTTGTGCATCGAACGATCTAATTTAAATCACACATATATCGATGTAATAAAAACTGTTACTACTACCTGTTTTTACACATGTTACCAAATTTGCATCTGTATGCATCCGATGTGCCCTAGTCATATGCAAAAATCATTTATAGACGTTTAAAATTTCTTTATCAATGGCACATGTACAGTGCGTTGTGAATTGATGAATAACATTTTTTTATTGGCAATAAAAATTGTATACGAACGTAGTTAATTTGCGTATGTTGTATTGCAGACCGCATATTGTGTCAGTCTACGCCCTTAGGGCGCGACCCGCTGCCCTCGTGTATGTCGCCAACATTTCACACAAGGTTACAATTCAATTATTATCAAACGCCTCCATTGTGCAATATTCATAAGTGTAATTCTTTAAACGGCCTTGCATTTTTACGGTAGCCATTTCGATTTGACGACAAATGTACATTTGAATTTCAATCGATTTTAAACGAATGACATTTTTGATATAGTTTTTGTCAAAATTCTATCGGTCCTTAGTATCGTTGTCGAATTTGCATGTAACTTGTATTGTCCTTTTATGGGATCATATCTTGGATGATAGACGTATGTTAATTTTTCCGTACAAATTTCAATGACTTTGAAGTTATTCCTTCCTTGCATTTATAAATGTTATTCTTTAATCATAGCTTCCGTTATGATATGTCTATTGATGGGTAACAATTTTAAAGATTCTAGTAACTATTGACCTTTAAAATATTCCAACGGTTCCGTCTCAGAAATCGATATACATTTTAATAAAAGGATAACAAGGATATTGTATAATGATGTGAAAATAATATTTTCTATTCATTTCTATATTTTGAGAAGAGATCGTGATCCCTCCTTGAAAACTTTTTTGTAATTTAATATTTATGAATAGATAACTTCTAGATAACGCTTAAACAATTTTATATTTATTATTATATTTCATTGATAAGGTAAAAATATCAGTTTTATTTCATAAAAATTAGAGGCTGTTAGAATTTTTATTTTAATAGAATAAAAGTATTTATGGTTCTTTTCTAAAAATGTACTTTTTTCTGCTCTATTAGAATTCTCTAATGATAGTAATGATGATATTATTATCATGATATAATATTCTATACCAAGAGTAACAATTAAAAAATAATTTAAAAAAACCCTATTCATTATTACGTTCACTCTAGACAATAATTATAATAGTAACTTTTATCTTTAATCGACTTGTCAAAAGTACCTAAATAGATCTTCGTTTACAATTGAAATATAAAAGCAATTATGGAAATGGCTTGCTCATTTAAATTATATAAATAATTTCTTAAAAATATATAAATGTCATAAACCAATCTATGTTCCTATATATCTTTATAAAGTTGCGGATGTTTCTTATACTTATGTATTATTTTTATTCTTATTTTATACTAATTGATATTATTATCAATCGCATCTATATTCTAAATTACTCTATAGAATTAAATTGCATTTTTATCTGAATTTTGTCTTAAATAGATTTCATTATGGAAGTAATATATATATATAGGTATATGTGAATAATATTAATTAAAATGTAATACTTTTAAATTACAAATTATTAATACTAAGTGTAATCCTAATAATTTTTTTTTATTTTAGCACATCTAAGTGACGATTATTTATTTAATATTTATTTTTTATGTATTCATAAAACCAAATCAACTCCTGTAATCAGGCTAACGAGTGAATATACATTTATATTTTTCAATTTTACTTTTATTAATTATAAAACTTAGTATTTTAACCCAGGTGATTTATGTATCACGATTGTAGCTACTGAAACTTATTTATAGATAATTGGAGATAGATTTTCAATTTAACAGTGATTGATAACTAGGTGTGTTTAGAAAATATCCGTCCAGTAAAGCAGGAATATAACTAACGCGTATTTTTTTATCACTGAAAGTATACTTATTATTGTTTTCAAATACCTAATCCCCATGGATCGTATAATGAATTTACCTACAAAGTTGAATAGTATTATGCCCCAGATTTTGCTATTTTTATCCCTTACTTAGGTACCTACGACGGTAGGCGTTAATATTTTGTAAGAATATTCGGTATTAAATATTTTAGTTTACTCCTTATATTTCGCATATTAGATAGTATAAAACAAGGTCCCTTACTGCGTCTGTCTGTTCGCGATTAACTCAAAAACTACAGAACGGATTTTCATGTGGTTTTCACCAGTGGATAAAGTGATTCATGAGGAAGGTTTTGGTATATAATTTATCCAGGATTTTTTTTATGATCATGGCGGGACAACGTCTGCCGGTCCCGCTAGTTACTAATTTACTATATAAAATATAAGATTTCCTTGGATATATTAATCGAACTTTGCTAACTAAAAAATAGGAGGAATTGAGTCTAACAGAAACTCATTTTGACTTCAGTGTCGTGATTTAATAAGAAGTCATGGTTTCTATCACAGATATGAAATATATATTTGTTGAATAAATGCGTGTATTTACAGTTAAACACCTTTTGTATCGATGAGAATCCATTAAAAGAGACCTTAAAAACTGTCAATAATTTTTATGTAAACTTAACCTTTACCTAAAAGATCGAATTACAAATATGCGATACATGTCATGTATGTTTTTAGATATCAATAAACGTTTGTTTTCATTGTTCTCCCAATAAGCATTGTCGTAGTATGATGCTAAGTGGCCATTGAATGGCACAGGTGAATCAACCGCGGAGCTGTCATACGAAAATATTCTTGTTTCTTGTTTCATGCGCCGTTCCGTCATAAACAAAAAAGAAGACAACAGAACAGAAAGAGACCGAACAACTGAACGCGCGCAACCAATTTGCATTGTACGCCCGGCTAGTAAACGTTTAAAATCTTATTTCGAATTTCGAACTGCTTCGGTCTCGTTCTGCATAATAACATCCGTAAGGCAATGGCAGTTGCTTGGCCAATCGGGGCGCGCGTTTCGTTTTCGTGGGCGTATTGGAAGCGTCCGATTGGCGGAGCCGTTCGGGTTTATCATTCGATTTGTCGGTAGTACGGTCACCGCAGTCGCGACGAGCGTTTGTCAATTGTCGCCATTGTGTCGTGCGAGCGACGGACGTACGGTGTTCGTAGAGCTTAGTCGTGATACGCGATTAATCGGCCGATTCGATTGTGTATTAATTATAATGAACGATGAATAATTGTTTGTAAACATTTTGTCATTTTTTTATATCGCTAATAATACTAACATCTGTGTGAGTGCTGTGATAGGTTGGGTCTATAAAAGGGGATTTTAAGGCTTCAAAGTGGATCTGGATCTACATCAACGTGCCAGCGGTCACTTCATGAGGTAAATATTGTACTAGAATTATTATTTTTAACTCGATCAATCGGAGGTCAAAATTCTTGACCGATGTCATTGATCCCGGGACGAATTGCTTCGACATGCTATTTGTTCAAGTTCGATTGATTTATCCACTTTAATTTTAGATTAACGTTGGTCTTATGTTTCCTTAAATGACGTAAGTGAATAGGTATCTAATATGTCCAATAACATAGTCAATGCAGTAAGGCTTTATCTTCTAATTTCTTTCATGTAATGTGAGAAAAATAACCCAGTTAGTATGGTGTTAGGTATTATGTATGTAGATTTTCGTGTAGGTTTTTTAACTTCATTATCTTTAATCCCGTATCTTTAATATTCTAAGCAGAAAAGTCGGAAGATCTAGTCCGTCTTAAGTCTTGTCAATTGTGCTTATTAGATTTATTCTCATTGCTACGTTCGTCCGCCTCGTTTCATAAATGTGCGGTGCAGAGGGGTTTGCAATGTGTATGACAAATAAGACTCTTGTACGAAAAATCCTTTTATTGAAGTATCAATCTTTAAAAACATAATAGAATCAATTAATAGTCAAAGCCGAAACTTGACTATTCGTAAAAGTGGCACATGCTCGTAGGTAGGGTTTTGTAATTTTATAAATATATATGTAATTTTATAAAAAATAGAGATACCTGAATCTATATACGTGTTGGAAAAACGACAAACCGAAGCTGTGTTACATAAGGGGACGCGTCGCATACATTTAAAGTCTTTCGGCTATTTAGTGGCTGCGGCATTAAAAAGGTTGAGAAATTATGGCTTATGATCAATACTGGGCTGTATTTGATCTACGAATGTCAGTTTCTATCGCCTCAAGGATCGCCTTGTGTATCTTTGATGACATTCTTTACGACACTTGAGTTGATTTTTATATTTTGTTATCAAATTAATAATAATGGTGTTTCTTTAGTGTTACGTGACATATGTTTTGTATATAACAGTTATTTGTACAGATGTCTTTAGGTGATGTAATTATATATGTAGATACGTATAAATAAGATTAATGTGTTTATCGTTTGTCCGAGATGATCTTAGTAACTGTTGAAGTTACATTTGACGGGAGTAGATATTACTGACAGGTATGACTTTTCCCATAAGGGCAGTGTTGGAAAATGTTAAAGTAGCTTAAAATCGCTAAATGGCTTTTGTGCTAATGACAAAGTTAGGGTCAAATAATAAGACCCATAAATTAAGTTACATAAGACACACATTCCAATAAAATAAAATAATTCTTAGCGAAACAAGTCAGCTTAAACTGATATTTGAATATATTCGATTTGTAATGCTAGATATATTTCTCCACTATTAATTTTATAAAGCTGAAGAGTTTGTTTCCTTGAACGTGTTAATTACAGGAACTAATGGTGCGATTAAAGAATTTCAGTGTTAGATAGCTAATTTATCGAGGAAGCTAATTTATATATACATTATCACGCTTAGTTCAATAGGAGCGGAGCACCAATGAAGAACGTTTCAAAATTGTTTTTTTCCTATTTGAGAACTTCCGCTGCATGTTAGCGTTAAACTAAAGTAACTATTCCACGCGGGCGAAGTCGCAGGCAGAAGCTAGTATTTCTATAAAAATATTTAGAAAGAATGTTCCGTACAATGATTGAAATTTAAACGAAGCTTTATAGCGTTTTTTTACCGTTTTGAATCTGTGATGTTTCTGTGTTTGTGGACGTCGCATCAATCGACAAGGGTTTCAAATTTACCATGAGAATTCTCTTTCGATGGCGGACATAGGTCGCGACCGTCATTCGGGTAATAATAAATACTTTATAGTGATTCCCGTTTAGTTTTTCGTGTTTTAAGATTAGCCATCCTGTGGAAAAAGTCTTATAAGTTCTGATAACATTATCTCATATTTATTATATGAGGGTTTATAAGTTTCAATTTAGAATGTTGATATAATGAATTGTCATATGAGAAATTACTATAAGGAAGGTTAAGATTCTTTGAACTAAGAGGTTATATCACTAAGAACTTATAAGATTCAAAAGAGATCTTATAGAATACCTTACGTCTTTTTCGTAAATAATTATAATTAAATAATAAAAAGTAATAAACTGTATCTCATGACTTATGTCTTATTAAATAAAGTCTTATTACATACGAATTGTTATATTTTTACATTCCGTTTCGCATAAAATTCTGTCTTTCATATAAGGGATTTGGAGAAGAAAATGAATTGTTGTCATTCTTGTATGGGCTTTTGTACTGTAGAAAAGTTTTTTTAAAAGAGAATTTGATCACTCGGTAGTATATATTCACCTGCTGAGAGGCGGGCAATGATGGCGATGATGACTTCCGATGGATTTAAAAACTCGGTGATATCCGTTGTTTTTGGGCTTGAGCTCTGTCTAGTTTGGAAGCCATTGTAAAAATATGTTGAACAATGTAAATTTTAATAAATACATTTTGAATTGAATTTTACAGCGCAAACAGGATATTTTTTGTTATGTTTATAAGATTTCAGGTTACTCTAATTTCAGAAATTAATAAATACAATTTTCTTGTGGTACCTATTATAATGAACTGATTGCTGATTGTCATGGTAATTAGTACATCCATAGTTTCGAGCATAAATTAAGAAAATATACGTATCTTTAGATATGTTGTCGTCACTTAGGCGTATTTAAAAATAAAAGGAAGGAAGACAGACTATTATATAACTATAGTGTGTTCTTAGGGTATTAGGGCCCCATGGCTAACTACCACTCAACTTGAAAATGTGCCTATTCAGAGTACTTTTTAGGTTGAGTAAACGACCATATTAGACTACGTCGACATTTTAAATCAGGTGAATTGATTGTGAAATGATAAAATTAAAAAAAACAACTTTTGTAAAATAATTCTTGATAGGTCTCATGGTGCAGTAACAGTAAGACTATTAAACTGAGAGGTTGCAGATTCGATATCCGCACATGATATTTTTGTGATGAGCATAGTTGTCAGTGTTATGTTTAAATAGTAAATAATTATAAACTAGCTACCGACCCCGGCTTTGCGTGGATGCAATATGGGAAATCATAAGTGTATAAACGATTCAGAGTAGTTTGTTGGCGCCAAAACTATGTTTCTTACGACATAACGTTACAAATCTTTGAATTTTTCCGCTTTTATGTACTATAATATGTGTATATTATCTTTATATTAATACGTGAAGCCCAAACTTTGTATCCCTTTTTGAGAGAAATGCGCGAACGGATGAACGTGAAACTTGGCATAGTTAAAGTTTATATGGAGGAGAAGTGCAGAAAGCTATTTATTTTATATAAAATGCATTAGAAGTACATTAAATTAATTAAAATATGCATTACTCACACTAATGCTTCAAGGTATAATTAGCTTAGTTAGTTTAGCTTAATAAAGATTCCGGTTGTTTTATCCAAGACAGCAGCCCAAGCCGAGGTTTGTTGGCTTTGGCATCGTTGAGTTTGTTGCCAAGCGACTGTGTTATAAACGCTCGCCCCATTAGTCCGGTGAAGGTGTTAAAGCCCATCCGTTAGGCAGTTTGAAAAAAAAAACATTCGTGAAATTGAGTACTTTAAAAACGTCCTTCAATTATATTACTAGCAGGCCCGGCAGACGTTGTCTCGCCTTGATTATAAAAAAAATGCTTGACAAATTGTATACCAAAACGTTCCTCATGAATCGCTTTATCCACTGATGACCGCTTGAAAATCCGTTCAGTGGTTTTTGAGTTTATCGCGAACAGACAGACAGACAGACAGGGTAGGGGACTTTGTTTTATACTATGTAATGATAAAGAGAAAGACATTGTATGTCAGAGGTTGAAAAAAAAAGGCTATGGAAGTAAACGTATATAATTTTTCAAATCCATTATTCTATTTGTAAGTATGCTGGTAATTGATTACGAGTCGAACTTGAAATATAACAATATATTTAGTTCAGTATATTTAATTAAAATCAATGAAATAATGCATGTCGGTAAAATACAAAGGCGATTTTAAGATGCTAACAAAAGCGCCGCGGCTTCTTCAGTTTTACAACGCAGTCATATAATTCGAAGCGTTTACCTTCATTAGGGGCTAATTGCCTATATGATTAGGTTGCAAATAGTTCTCGTTTTTGTCTCATCACGGCTTATCTTACACGGGGTAAGTAGGGACGTGTGCTTAAGACTAGTGTAAAGATTTAAATGTATGTTAATAATAAAGCTTTATTTAATTCCATGCATGACATATTAAACGATAATAATTGGTAACTTATTAACCTATAATATTCAATGACATATCTTACACTTGGATGAATTTGATTATTAATTATAAATTCTATTTTGAAATTGTTTTAATTATTATTTTCTTTATTTATCAACTCCTAATTATTTAATGCATGGACCCCGTTCGGTTAAAAGCCTTCCCGAGCAATGCCATCCTTCTCTGTCATTAGCTCTGTCCAGCCAACTTCCACCCGCGCACGCTACAATTTCGTCTGCCCATCTGGCCTTTGGCCGACCTCTTGATCTGGTGCCTTTTGTCGCCGACCACTTTACTTTAATTGTTGCAATATATATATTGATAGCGTGTTCGGACACAGCGCCGATGGACGTAGGTTCGAATCCTTGTCCTTGCCACTGGGTGGGAGCTTTCAGTGAAGGAAAACATAATAAAAGCATATTACCTATGATGGTATGATTACCACTTGAGAGCCAGCCCCCCCTAGTTTTAACGTTCCTTAGACCACGATGTCATTTAACATCGAGATTCTGGTCAAACACGCATATATAATTACATAGTATAAAACAAAGTCCCCTACCGCGTCTGTCTGTCTGTCTGTCTGTTCGCGACAAACTCAAAAACTACTAAACGAATTTTCATGCGGGTTTCACCAGTGGATAGAGGGATTCATGAGGAAGGTTTTGTCAAGGATTTTTTTATAATCAGAGCGGGACAACGTCTGCTGGGCCGGCTAGTTTTTTATATAAAATATAAGAAGTACTAACCTCATATCCTGTGAAAGGCAACGATTCTGTTTGTATCCTTGTTGTTGGAAAAGCATTGTATCGATTTAGAAGGTTGTTTTTTGTATCCTATGACTAGATTCCAGTATGGTCTCTTACATTAGGTGATATATGAATTAATTTGTCTCACCTAATATTAAAAATGACAAGTGTCTTTGTTTCATTGTCTCGTTTCCACGCTTTATTTAATTAAACGACCGTCATGAAGTTTCGCATATACAATGTCTTACAGATAAGAACACATTTTATCTAGAAAAAACAGTGCGTGTATCAGTGTGTGCACGCGGAGGAAGTGAAACTTCTTTGGCTTACATGTATTAAATTTTACATACATGAGAATGGTCATAAACTATATACTATACGAAGTCTCGTACTTAAACATACATTTACTTGTTTTTGTATACTATTAGACTTAGACACTTATACATAATTACACATTCACACAGGTGGTAGAGTCACACTGAAGCTACTTCTGGTTTCCGAATGAATGGGTCAGGTTCAGCATGAAAACCGACGTGAAGTAACAGTGCTTACATTGTTGCGTTTCATTCGGTCAGTGAGAGCGCCGGAGACCCACGTCCCTTTCCCCTCTCTCCTCAAACACATGGTGGCAACGCACTTGCGACTCTTCTGGTGTTGCAAGTGTATATGGACAGTGGTGATCACTTTAAATCAGGTGACGCACCGGTTCGTTTGCCTCTTATGATAAAAGAAAACACAAATACATACCTACCTTATGCGTAACGAATATTTTTCCTTTCTGTGTCGCAAGGAGTTTTACTTCAAAATACTATTCTGGTGAGACAGGCCAATTGCACATTAAAGCGAAGGAAGTCGCGGATAATATCTAGTATGATTATAAGTAGGTAATTTAAGCTTAAACAAAATGGCTACTTATGTGCATTATTCTGGCATGTTTTATCTAAAATTGTTAGCAAACTGTTAATGAAAAAGTACGATACGAAGAGACAGCTAAGGAGGTAAGAAAACACAGTGTTTGTGCGGAATGACGTATATTAATAATAAAAGGAAGTTAGTACATTTGACAACTAACGAGAAGTGTTGCCAGCAGCAGAATAAAATTTAGAGGGTTACCTTCATATTCCAACAGCAATTAACAAATACGATGCTGCGGGCAAAATGTGCTGTCGCTGATTTTTTTGTAGGCATTATCAAGCTCTACAACTTTTCTCTGGAACTCAATCATATATCTCTTATCGTTAAGACAGCGTTTGTAAGAAACATTTTTGTTCGACCGTTTTTTCTCCTACTTACTTTGCAAATCCGACTTCCACAACATGGCTTTTCATGTTTCGAACCATAACACTCACAAACTTTACCTCTTTATAATATTAGTATAGATGAAAAATAAACCAGATCGAGTTACTTGCCGGTTGGGTTGTTTTTGCTAACCGGTGGTAGCTTTGCCGTCCATAACCTCTCGGGGCCTAAATTGAATAAAGTATTATATGTTTTGATTTTAATTTTAAATTTCATAATTTGTTTATCGAGATTATTAACCTTAGTATGGTTTTCATGACTATTGGCACTCGGTTCGAAAAACTCAAAATTAACACAGATTTAATACGTGGTAATTATGAAACAGCAAAACTATTTTCCCGAAAGTAAAGTCGCGTACATCGTCGAGTTGAACACATGTATATAATCCAAAGTGTTAAATGGCGCCAAATTTTTCTTTATACATTTTTTTGACACCGTATTTCTGAACCACCGTTACATCACCATTCCAAATATGTTTGTAATATTTGTTCTTAAATCGCGTATACATGTAACTGCTCGTAACATTAGTGGTGCTATTTTTAGTTTTTGGAACATGAATTGCTACTAACTACCTTTTTCTTTTTTTTATGTCAAAAGGAGGCAAACGAATAAGTGGATCACCTGATGTTAAGTGATCACTACCGTCAATAGACACTTGCAACATCAGGAGAGTCGCAAGTGCGTTGCCAGCCTGTGTTTGGGAGGAGGGGGGAAAGGGAAGTGGGTCTCCGGCGCTCTCACTGATCGAACGAAACGCAACAATGCAAGCACTGTTACTTCACGTCGGTGTTCTGTGAGAGGGTGGTAGTACCCCGGGCGAGGCGACCCATTCAAAATGTACGCCGCGAACTTGTTTTTGCTTAATTCTGATCAGCACTCTCGATAATAATGACTCCTTTTCTAAAATCATAGTATCTTATTAAAAAGCTCCTTTAAATCCTTGTTTTCTTCTTTCTTTCTTTAAGTCCTTATAAACCTGCTCCAGTAAAAAAAATTGAAATAATATTTAGACTTCTATCAAAATTCCCAAAGATTATACGTTCAAACAAAAAAACAAATAGTCTCTTAAGCTATAGAAATTTAACATTCAGTTTGATCACATAAAAAAACATACGTAGATGATCTACTGTCAATTTCTTGATGTAAAATGTCAATGCAAATAATTATAAAAGAGCAAACAAAGAAAGGTAATAATGGCTGTTAAACACCGTCGCAAGAACGTACTGTTTGATGTTTGCCGGTTGATTTTTATATTGCAGATTATAAATTGGTAGATGATTCTATAAGAATTATTCACTGGGAGTTTTTGGCGGGATCTAGGAATGTCATTTAGTGTATATTTTGGTTTGTTTATAGTTTGGTTCGTGTGCATAAGTGAAGTGGATGAGAAATAAAACTACTGAGCATATATTCGTACTTGCCACAAAAACTCCCTGGAGAGTTCTAACAAAACTGCCACAATCTTATTAGATCATTTGAATGATCGCAAAACAAATTTAATATCATTACATACTCGACATTGGCAGTAATAATCTAACAGAAGAATAAAAATAAAAATTATTTAGCGCTATGCTAGCACTGGCTATAAAATTCTTTAGTCCTTTCAAATAATGGCTCTTTCCACGTTAGGTATTTGTTAGGCATTATATATAATATTCACTGTCGCGTTGTTTATTTCTTTGCTATCATTTCATTTATTTCATTCACTTTCAATCATACAATAAAATGTTTCGCTGGGTGATAGAATACGATAACTTCTTTATATTCAGAATCAGGCGGAATGGCAGGAGTCTGTACACTGCTCCACATGATGCAAAGCCAAAACAGTGACCCTTTTTGGCTATTACGTGTTTTGTTCGGGATCAGGCAATCAAAGGCACGGTGACAAGATTGCGAAAATCGGCGATAGATTGTCGATCTTTGGATTATACTGTGTTTACTTTAACACGCAATGAAGTAAATTTAAAAAATCTACTCTTTCTATAAAAAAAATTTAATACATGCTAAAAAAGGTCTGTGGTTAGGGTACTCCCGACTGACACGAAGTTCCTTAACGTAAAGTAAGTTAAAAAAAGTTAAGTTAAAGCCAAAAAGTATGAATTAATTTGTTAGGTAAAATAGTCATAATAATACTTATTTAATTACAAAAATTAAATATAGCTTATATCAAACATTTTGAATAAGTTTCAATTTCTTTACTTGCATGCACACATAGACTCGTTTACAAATATATCAAGAGACGGACGACGAGAGAAAGTCGCATGGAAGAAGCGTAACGATTTTTCCTTACGTAACGATTTCTTTGCGTCAACTCCTTTTTTTTCATAGGAGGCAAACGAACAGGCGGGTCACCTGATGTTATGTGATCACCACAGTCCATAGACACTTACAACATCAGGAGAGTCGCAAGTGCGTTGCCAGCCTGTGTTTGGGGGAGGGGGAAGGCGAAGTGGGTATCCGGCGCTCTCACTGACCGATCGAAACGCAACGATGCAAGCACTGTAACTTCACGTCGGTTTTCTATGAGAGGGTGGTACTACCCCGGACGTGCCGACCCATTCATGCTGAAACCAGTAATAGCTTCAGCGTGGCTCTACCACATACAAAAACCGCGTTAAGGAACTTCAAAAATATATATCACTTTCAAAAATAACACAATTACTATAATACACTACTAATTATGAGCTGTAAGAGGAATGTTCTGTTTAAAATCTTAAGATCAGAACAGAGCTTTAGTCGAGTCGCCTTTAGTTCTCGCCGCGAAAGTAAACAATCGATCATATGTAAGTATGCGCCGCTGGTTAGCACCGCATCTGGCATCGATTTCACTGTTCAGTTACATTTACTCTTTAAATATGTAAAACAAGAGGTTCTGTAAGGCGCTATTTTAGTTTAAGTAAAATATATGTAGCTGACCCGCCCACGCGGGGCACTGTAGCTAAGAAATTCAAAATTATAACGTGGCGCCATCTATATGATATCTATAATATTCGGTCCCACAGTTTTCTGTCAATTTGAAGCGCCATCTGTTCGAGACCGATATACCTTACAATTAATAACAACAACCAACATTTATTATATGTAATTAAAAAATATTGAGGACATTAATTTAACTATAAATTGTCTTATCTCTTAAGTTGCACCAAATGATACATAAATGCGCAATTCCATGAAGATCGGTTGAGCAGTTTCGAAGTTCATCGTGGACAGATATCATGCCACTGGACTTTTGTATATTTAGATTGTTTTTTAAGGAAATAGAAAAAAGGAATTAATTATCGCAATTTATTTTCGATTTTGCAAGTAAAAGCTTAGTAAAGAACTATAAGGTATTCTCAGTCTAATATACCCTATAATAATAGCGGATCTCCATGTATATATATGTTCATCATTGCCGATTTTTTATAGAGTTATGTCAGAAATGTCCTTACTTAACTTTAACGCCGGAGGCCCACCTCCCCTCCCCTTTCCTCTCTCCTTTCCCTCCCCTAACCCTTCCCCCAAAGGGTGGCAACGCATTTGCGACTCCTCTGGTGTTGTTAGTGTCCATGAACGGTGGTGATCACTTAACATCAGGTGACCCATCTGTTCGTTTACCACCTATGACATAAAAAAAAACTGGCTTGCATCTGAACTTATCCTTTACAGTTGCACTATGAAAACGGTCATCTCAATTACCATGTGCATAGTCTTTCTTAGGACTTGTCTCATCTATCGATAACAGTTCTTTAATAACTGTATCAGACCATTGAAACTTTAGGCCGTTTCTCTTATGTACGCCTAATAATAGTCACTACACATCATATAAATATAGTACAAGCTCTAACAAGATGCTGGCCTCTTAGATAATAAAAGTTTCCAAGGAGTTTTTATGACATCTTAGAATTCATGCTCCGTGGTATTATTTTCCATCTAACAATAACCGAACTATATTACGTAAAATACCACCAATATTACAAAATATAGTCATATAACACAAGATTATGGATAAATCGTAAAAGTTACTACATTATAGTCTAGGATTTGGCTAAAAACTCTATTTCATTGTTATATATGGCTTGCGATAAACAGAAGGTGACTAAAATAAAACTCTCTCAATTATTATATAAATATATTAGCTCTGATTAGATGAACTTGTTGTATATTTTGTGTTTATAATTTCTTTTCTATTTTCCCATCAATGGTTTCTTTTACAATACCTAGTCATTTTGTTCAATAAATCGGTTGTCTCAATTGATTTAACCTAAACATTATTAAAGTATTTTAGCGTATTCTAATAAGAATTTCTTGTCAAAAATCCGATCTTAAAAAAGTTTAGTAAACTTGTCAGTCGAGAAATCTAAAAATAATGTTAAACCGGCGTCATTCCGTGTATCCAAGCGAAAACTGGAGGCACTCCGCGTCCCCATGTTAATTTGTTAGACAAAGTATATCTTTGTTTGCGTCGGCGTTGCCTTACGACCTCTAAGTACTTTGCGCTGGCTTATTCGGTCGCTTTGGTATGTAATCCGTGTGGTTTGGATCCGTGAATATCTGTCGTCATTTTCTGAGTAATTTTCTTGCATTTCACATAAGAAACTATGCTTTTTTGGCTATAACTCGAACGTTTTACAGTGTAGTAGTTGTAATATAATAATTGGAAATAGTTATATATTTCTAATTAGAATACGATTAAGCAATATGGAGATAATTATGTTAATGTACAAAGATAATATCATCATATATAGTAAGTATATGATAGTATCATTATATCGTGACGTTGTACGTCGATCACAGATCTAAATAAAATAGATTTCATGAATGACTTTAATACTAAATATCAGTTAATAGATGCTGGTTTTAATTACTCAATGTCTCTGCATTTGGCTTGAAAAAATAATAGTAGAGCTTTGGTTCGATTAAAAAGTTTCGGATAAGAGATATTAAATTTATTGAATGCAAACGATGAGTAATAGTTTTCCTAATCTATTGTCATTTTATTTTTTATTTTTGGCAGCCAGTCTTCTAGATTATTACTGCCAATGACGAGAAATAGTGAGATATTTATTGTATAACATTAAGTGTCTTGTTATAATTTCAATGTTGTGACAAATCAGTAGCTTCTTGTTAGAACGTTCCAGCGAGTTTTTATGGCATCTTAGAGTTCATGCTTTGTATTATTCTTTTTCATCCACATCACTTTAGGTAGGTGGTAGAGCCACGCTGATGCTACTACCGGTTTCAGCATGAATGGGTCGGCTCGCCCGGGGTAGTACTACCCTCTTACAGAAAATCATCGTGAAGTAAAAGTGCTTGCATTGTTGCGCTCGTTCGGTCAGTGAGAACGCTGGAGGCCCACCTCCCTTTCCTTCTCCCCTCCCCACCCTTCCCCTTCCCCCAAACATATGCTGGCAACGCACTTGCGACTCCTTTGGTGTTGCAAGTGTCTATGGACGGTGATGATCACTTAACATCAGGTGACCAATATGTTCGTTTGCCTTCCATGATATAAAAAAAAACTGAACTGTATAACGTAAAATGCCACCAATACTGCAAAATATAAAGTCAAATAACACAAGTTTATGGATAAAATATAAAAGCCACTACATTATAGACTAAGATCCTGGCATAAACTTCTTGAAATAAGTTAAGAAAAATGAGTTAAAACTACTTTTGAAGTTTTAAGAATCGTCCCAGATAGATTATGCTGGTAAATTTTATCTCTGACTGGGTTATCTATACTAGTTACATTTCAATCATTTTTAGACGTGTCTGTATGTTTCTTTGGACATGCATCACTGTTAAAGTACTTTCTTCACCAAGAAAACCATAAAGCATATCCTCGAGTAATATTTAGTCTTTGTTTCTTTAAAATCGGTTCAATCTGTCAAACATTATTGTAATTTTAATGACGACGCGACTTAAGTACGAGAGAACGTAAATGGACTTAATACGGCCAGATGGTTACATTAATCATTGTTTCTTGCATTCAGTTTCACGCAGACGAAGTCGCGGGCACAGCTAGTTGATAATACGTCTGTGGTAAATCACAAACGTACCCAGTTACGTTCTCACAGACCTGTCGGCGATAAATCTATTGTCGGCTCGGCCAATATTTGGACAAAAGTTCACGGGCTACCGTCAAATTGCCTGAGTAGCCGGAATCTCGCAGCGGCTCATATCTTGTAAGACAAACCTTGATACTTATATATCACTTAGCGACTACTAACATACGCTCTTTATCCAGTATTCCGTGATTTGTGAAATCCATAAAGGCTTGTTTGTCGACCTCGCCTTTCCATGTTTGGAGGGTGAGTTATATTCTTCCTTCGTTTATTTGTTTGTGTCGGTGTTGGTGCCAAAGTCTTAAAGAATTCATTGGTTCTGTTCATCTTTTACTTAATTGGTTATTTTGATTTGATTGTTTCGGGTTCCGGGTAACAGTGTTTTTTTTTTACTTTTTGGGTTTTAATGTTTGATCAAAATGTCACCCGATGTTATATAAAAATATCTGCTCTAAGATGGTAAACACACTAAACCTAAAGAGGACTGGCTCTCTATTGCGGCTGCTTGAAAACACGAATATGTGCTTGGCTATAGATCTTCACCTTGAGGGTGGTAGCTAATCAAGCGGACATTAGAAAACGAATGGCAGAAAGTTCAAAAGTGCCAAAATGGCCGAACCTTAGCTTGGTCTGTTGCCTTAAATGGCATATCGCGAGTCTATTTTAGTTAACTAAACTAGTTAAACTAATCGTACTAACGTATCTGCCAACTTGGCTAAAATTAACTAACCAAAATCAATTTATATAATAACCCTTCTAATATATACACTATACAGTGTATATACTGCAGACGATCGGACCTAGCCATAAGACGCTGCCGAGGGGCCGGCGATGAGTGTGTGGAAACGATATTCACCGCCAGACCACGGCGTCGCGGTCCATATTTTCGCGGGTGTTGCTACGAGTACCTTTGTTTAGAAAATCGAAAGTGTACAAAATGTATATCTCCACTCTCATAATCGGTGTTTTTTTTTATCTATATCAGTTCAACACAAGTATATAGTAAATAATTAATATTGTCTGCTTTTGATTATATTTTGTTTTTCTTTAACAAAGGAATGTGACGTCGTTTCGATGGTTAGCAGGTGGCAAATATTTACACAGGGACTTAAAACCTTTTTGACCCAAATACGGACTTCCAGGAATATTTAACGAGGGGCATGTCAAGTTTTGTTACAAATTTCCCTTACTCGTTTAGTTAATACGCGATTTGAATATAATTATAAAGGTAGAGCAGTTACATGTTTTTATATGTTCAACATTATTACTATACTAGCTTTTGTAAGCGGCTTCACTCACCCTAAATTAGATTTTAATTACCCAAATTCAACCGACTTACTAAAATTTCTTGATGATTAGTCGTGTTATTAAGGCGTGAAAGCATGACAAACAAACTTACATACATTAAATACGCGAAACCACAGTATGGTGATAGGGATGCTCTAGTTTACAAAATGAGTGCGTGTAATCGTCACTTGCGTATAAGTAAAACTCTTTAAATATTTTTGACTTTGTCAATAAATAGTTTATAAACAAATCAAACATTTATGAAAATTTTTTAATAAAACATATTAAATTGAATAATAATAAACATCATATAATATAAATAATTATGTATAATCATATGGGCGTGCGATCGTGCTGCCATCTGGTTTCAATCAAATCAAATCAAGTCAATGGAGTGCCATCTGTCAGCTGATTCGGAACTTAAATAACACAGGAAATGTTATTAGCAACTCATCGCTAGAAAGTAAATAAAAGATGTAAAAGTACGAACAACTATGATAAGTAACGAATTAAATGAATTATGATTTAATAGAAGTTTAATATATTATCTAGCCGGATAGTACAGAAACGTGACGCCATATTGCCGTAACGCACTTCCGTTGCATTGTCGTCCAGTTACCACCTAGTCGCGTCTAAAGAAGCTTTACTTCAAGAAACGTTTTTATACTTTATAAAATAGGTTTTAGCGTTTCACAATCTTATCTGATGTTAGAATAACGATGTGGTCTAAGATAATAATAAACACGCAAAACCTAGAGTGAGCTGATTGTCAAGTGTACCTGCCGGAGCACACCAACAGAGCTTGGCGACAGATTTTCAACTTGAAGGTAGCTAACTACGCGGGCTTAGAAAAAGTCCTACCAACATCAACGCAGTGTCCGTAGCTATCGGCTAAATTATGATCGCTTCAAAAAACAATTAAATATTTAACTATTTAATATTATTGTTCTATAGCGGTTTGAGGACAGTAGTACGTCATGTTTATCTTTTTTATTTAGGTGATACATTATTATGTTGACGAGACACCAGCAACCTCTCCCTAAAATAGGGTGACAATGTATCACTCGTTCCATATGTTTTACCGAAGCAAATTGTGTTTATCGCGCCACCCCTACGGGATGTGTGGTTGCGATATATTAATTCCGTTATAATTCGTTCCCTGCGTTCGTCTGGACTGATTTGTATCGAATATTGTATGAAATGTTTTGTTCTGTTAATTAGTTTGGAATGTTTAGAGGTTTTCGCGGTTTTATAAATTTTATAGTCGAGTTTTAGTTGAGAGAGTTAGCCGTATATTAATAGTATTAAAATGACTCAATACTGTTATAAACCCCACCGTGCATCGTTATAGAGTAAACGCAAATTCGAAGATCCGCATTCGAAAAATCAAACTCGTGCAAAGAGTAAAATATATGGTCAGACTCGACTCCCGAGTTTATTAAATATTTTATACTTATTCTTGTATAGTTTTCAAGTGTCAGAAATTAGTTTAAGTTGAATTGTAAGTTGATTACTTATAAGTATTTTTGTAAGTTTAAATAATTATCAGTTCCTTGTTCTTAGCATTTATTTACTTGACTGTATTCGCAATGAAAGTTCACTAAGTACTGATAATTGATGTAAATTTACACATCATAAATTGTGAGTTCTTTACGTTGAATTTAAGCGGTTACTGTAGTCATATAAAACATCGTAAGGAAACCTGAACCTGAGATATACTCCTGTAGTATTACTGCATATGGGAAAACAGAACTGTGTTTAGAGTTTGAAATCGCCAATCGTCGTGGGCTGGCGTGCTGTTTGCGCCCATACCTTCTTTCGGGAAGATGTCTATGGCCCTGCAGTGCGTCTCTTACTGGCTGTTGATGATGATAATGTAGTTCATAGCTATGTACAACATACCATAAGCTTCAATATAATTAAAAAACACAAAAACATTAAAGAATACACGAAGAATAGATGAATTTTTGAAAATCACATAGAAATACACGTACGCTACTCTTGCAAGTAACCTTTCGTTTGTATTTTAGCGACGCGTCGTTGTCTCTTGGAGACGGTACGGGCGTGCGCTGTGTCGTTCTTTATGTTGAATTTAAGCGGTTATTGTAGTCATATAAAACATCGTAAGGAAACCTGAACCTGAGAAATTTTCTGTTAGTATTACTGTATATAATACATACATACATCTGTGTTTAGATTTTGAAATCATCAATACAGACCGTGGATGATCTATTCTTGCAAGTAACCTTTTGTTTGTATTTTGGAGGCGCGTCGTTGTCTCTTGGAGACGGTACGGGCGTGCGCTGTGTCAGTTCACCTAACGTTCTGCGCGTTACTTACTCACACGCCGGTGTCATAATCTGCCAATTTATCAACCGCCCTATCGTCTTAATGCGAATATTTTCCAGTTTGACGGACGCGGTAATTGTCGCCCTCTCGTATTAAAAGTTGAAGCGCACGTGAGCCAGCGCGCCGTCCCTCGCTCCCAATGGAAGTACTTGTAATATTCGTAGTAATGGTGAATACGGGGGATTAATCTTTTAAGGGTGCGCATGTAAGGTTGTCGCTCCGCCGGTTTCGAGTGGGACTCTTATCAATTATGTCATTTTTTAGGGTGTTACTTTTTATTTTTTAATTGCTTTGATAATAATAAAAAAAATAGTGTAAAGTCATTGAACTAATGAATACTACATGGAATATATTCATACATATGTATACTAGCGGGAATGTCTCAACGAATCTAAAGAAGTTATCACTTCAAAAAAATATTATCGTGTAATATCATCCCATGAATGAATAATAATTGATAATACAAGGATATCCATATAAATATGTTTATTTTTTGACACACTGTGTAATGTAAACGGTTTTATGGATTTTAACTGATGGCGTGTTGTTTCATTTGTCTTATTTGTGGTAGTGATATATATTATGTAATATTTAATGACGTCATATTTACAAACGAATACATAATTAAACGATTTGTTAACTAATTATTATAACAAATTTTATTATTTTTGATAATATGAAGATTTTTCTTTACTGATAATTCTATTTATTCGAGTTCGCGAATTATTCCCTTGTAGTAATATTAGCATAGTAAAATTGGAGACGTTGAATGTTCATTGAAATAATTTGAATATTTGACAGTGAATATCGGACCTTTCTATCGGTCGAATCATTGAACATATTTTAGAGTTATAAAGTAAAATCAAGTATCGTAAATATGTAATAATAGTTTTATAAACTGGAGATTATAGCAGAATTAACTTTTTTTTATATCATAGTAGGCAAGCGAACAAGTGTCCTGGAGGAAGGGAAGAAGGGAGGAGAGGAGAGGTGGGTCTCCGGCGCTCTCACTGACCGAACGAAACGCAACAATGCAAGCACTGTTACTTCACGTCGGTTTTCTGTCAGAGGGTGGCAGTACCCCGGGTGAGCCAACCCATTCATGCGGAAACCAGTAATAGCTCCAGCGTGGCTCTACCACCTACCGAACTGTTGTAACTGTTGCTCGTAGCTTCGCACGCGTAAATCTAGATTTCTAGATTTGGTCTATCACACGGAAATAGTACATTTTAACTGAACAAAAGGCTTGTATTCTTTTCTCTTATCCCGACACAACTTGTCTGGAAAATTTCGTAATGATCGGTTGAGTTATTAAGATGTGAAAACGTGATAAACAAACAAACTTACTTTCGCATTTATAATATTAGTTAGGATAACGTATTTGCATACACTAGCAACAGACGTAATAAAACAAAAAAATAGAAAAAAAAATTATTTCGACTTTTCTGATGTTGCATGTGTCTATGGACGGTGGTGATCACTTAACATCAGGTGACCCACATGTTCGTTTACCTCCTATGATATAAAAACAAAAAGAACTTTGCCGATATATTGATAACACTAAAGCTCGTCAAAGGCTATAAAATAAAAAAAATATGAAGACAATCGGCTGAGAAACAGCGGAGGGCTATGTCCTTAACCGTTTCCCCACTGACTATTTATATCCGACTTCGTCCGTGTGAAACTTTAGTGTGAAACAGCCATTAATAAAGCCGTCTAAATGTATTTCGTCTTTATTTATCTACTTTTCTGTCGTACTTAAGTCGCATTGTCATTTAAATAACAATAACTTTTGATAGAGTGAACCGATTTTAATGAAACTAATACTAAATTTTACTCGAGGATATGCTTTATGATTTAGAACTTTTATTAAGAACGCCGTATTTTAGGAATGAAGCGTGTTCATACAGACAGACAGACATTTCTAAAAATAATCGAAATGTATTTTATTATAATATAAGCTATTGTTAAGTTTATTGTCATTGTTATTGTTATATAGTTGTATGTCACTTAGGCGATATAGTCGCGCAGGTGACTAAGCCTTCATTAAATTTTAAAAAAAAAGTAATAAAATACATTTCGATTATTTTTAGAAATGTCTGTCTGTCTGTATGAACACGCTTCATTCCTAAAATACGGCGTTCTTAATAAAAGTTCTAAATCATAAAGCATATCCTCGAGTAAAATTTAGTATTAGTTTCATTAAAATCGGTTCACTCTATCAAAAGTTATTGTTATTTAAATGACAATGCGACTTAAGTACGACAGAAAAGTAGATAAATAAAGACGAAATACATTTAGACGGCTTTATTAATGGCTGTTTCACACTAAAGTTTCACACGGACGAAGTCGGATATAAATAGTCAGTGGGGAAACGGTTAAGGACATAGCCCTCCGCTGTTTCTCAGCCGATTGTCTTCATATTTTTTTTATTTTATAGCCTTTGACGAGCTTTAGTGTTATCAATATATCGGCAAAGTTCTTTTTGTTTTTATATCATAGGAGGTAAACGAACATGTGGGTCACCTGATGTTAAGTGATCACCACCGTCCATAGACACATGCAACATCAGAAAAGTCGAAATAATTTTTTTTTCTATTTTTTTGTTTTATTACGTCTGTTGCTAGTGTATGCAAATACGTTATCCTAACTAATATTATAAATGCGAAAGTAAGTTTGTTTGTTTATCACGTTTTCACATCTTAATAACTCAACCGATCATTACGAAATTTTCCAGACAAGTTGTGTCGGGATAAGAGAAAAGAATACAAGCCTTTTGTTCAGTTAAAATGTACTATTTCCGTGTGATAGACCAAATCTAGAAATCTAGATTTACGCGTGCGAAGCTACGAGCAACAGTTACAACAGTTCGGTAGGTGGTAGAGCCACGCTGGAGCTATTACTGGTTTCAGCATGAATGGGTTGGCTCACCCGGGGTACTGCCACCCTCTGACAGAAAACCGACGTGAAGTAACAGTGCTTGCATTGTTGCGTTTCGTTCGGTCAGTGAGAGCGCCGGAGACCCACCTCTCCTCTCCTCCCTTCTTCCCTTCCTCCAGGACACTTGTTCGCTTGCCTACTATGATATAAAAAAAAGTTAATTCTGCTATAATCTCCAGTTTATAAAACTATTATTACATATTTACGATACTTGATTTTACTTTATAACTCTAAAATATGTTCAATGATTCGACCGATAGAAAGGTCCGATATTCACTGTCAGATATTCAAATTGTTTCAATGAACATTCAACGTCTCTAATTTTACTATGATAATATTACTACAACGGAATAATTAGGAACTCGAATAAATAGAATTATCAGTACAGAAAAATCTTTATATTATCAAAAATAATAAAATTTGTTATAATATAATAATTAATAAACAAGTCGTTTAATTAAGTATTCGTATGTAAATATGACGTCATTAAATATTACATAATATATATCACTACCACAAATAAGACAAATGAAACAACACGCCATCAGTTAAAATCCATAAAACCGTTTACATTACACAGTGTGTCAAAAAATAAACATATTTATATGGATATCCTTGTATTATCAATTATTATTCATTCATGGAATGATATTACACGATAATAATTTTTTTAAATGTAAACTTCTTTAGATTCGTTGAGACACTCCCGCTAGTATACATATGTATGAATATATTCCATGTAGTATTCATTAATTCAATGACTTTACACTATTATTTTTATTATTATCAAAGCAATTAAAAAATAAAAAGTAACACCCTAAAAAATGACATAATTGATAAGAGTCCCACTCGAAACCGGCGGAGCGACAACCTTACATGCGCACCCTTAAAAGATTAATCCCCCGTATTCACCATTACTACGAATATTACAAGTACTTCCATTGGGAGCGAGGGACGGCGCGCTGGCTCACGTGCGCTTCAACTTTTAATACGAGAGGGCGACAATTACCGCGTCCGTCAAACTGGAAAATATTCGCATTAAGACGATAGGGCGGTTGATAAATTGGCAGATTATGACACCGGCGTGTGAGTAAGTAACGCGCAGAACGTTAGGTGAACTGACACAGCGCACGCCCGTACCGTCTCCAAGAGACAACGACGCGTCGCTAAAATACAAACGAAAGGTTACTTGCAAGAGTAGCGTACGTGTATTTCTATGTGATTTTCAAAAATTCATCTATTCTTCGTGTATTCTTTAATGTTTTTGTGTTTTTTAATTATATTGAAGCTTATGGTATGTTGTACATAGCTATGAACTACATTATCATCATCAACAGCCAGTAAGAGACGCACTGCAGGGCCATAGACATCTTCCCGAAAGAAGGTATGGGCGCAAACAGCACGCCAGCCCACGACGATTGGCGATTTCAAACTCTAAACACAGTTCTGTTTTCCCATATGCAGTAATACTACAGGAGTATATCTCAGGTTCAGGTTTCCTTACGATGTTTTATATGACTACAGTAACCGCTTAAATTCAACGTAAAGAACTCACAATTTATGATGTGTAAATTTACATCAATTATCAGTACTTAGTGAACTTTCATTGCGAATACAGTCAAGTAAATAAATGCTAAGAACAAGGAACTGATAATTATTTAAACTTACAAAAATACTTATAAGTAATCAACTTACAATTCAACTTAAACTAATTTCTGACACTTGAAAACTATACAAGAATAAGTATAAAATATTTAATAAACTCGGGAGTCGAGTCTGACCATATATTTTACTCTTTGCACGAGTTTGATTTTTCGAATGCGGATCTTCGAATTTGCGTTTACTCTATAACGATGCACGGTGGGGTTTATAACAGTATTGAGTCATTTTAATACTATTAATATACGGCTAACTCTCTCAACTAAAACTCGACTATAAAATTTATAAAACCGCGAAAACCTCTAAACATTCCAAACTAATTAACAGAACAAAACATTTCATACAATATTCGATACAAATCAGTCCAGACGAACGCAGGGAACGAATTATAACGGAATTAATATATCGCAACCACACATCCCGTAGGGGTGGCGCGATAAACACAATTTGCTTCGGTAAAACATATGGAACGAGTGATACATTGTCACCCTATTTTAGGGAGAGGTTGCTGGTGTCTCGTCAACATAATAATGTATCACCTAAATAAAAAAGATAAACATGACGTACTACTGTCCTCAAACCGCTATAGAACAATAATATTAAATAGTTAAATATTTAATTGTTTTTTGAAGCGATCATAATTTAGCCGATAGCTACGGACACTGCGTTGATGTTGGTAGGACTTTTTCTAAGCCCGCGTAGTTAGCTACCTTCAAGTTGAAAATCTGTCGCCAAGCTCTGTTGGTGTGCTCCGGCAGGTACACTTGACAATCAGCTCACTCTAGGTTTTGCGTGTTTATTATTATCTTAGACCACATCGTTATTCTAACATCAGATAAGATTGTGAAACGCTAAAACCTATTTTATAAAGTATAAAAACGTTTCTTGAAGTAAAGCTTCTTTAGACGTGACTAGGTGGTAACTGGACGACAATGCAACGGAAGTGCGTTACGGCAATATGGCGTCACGTTTCTGTACTATCCGGCTAGATAATATATTAAACTTCTATTAAATCATAATTCATTTAATTCGTTACTTATCATAGTTGTTCGTACTTTTACATCTTTTATTTACTTTCTAGCGATGAGTTGCTAATAACATTTCCTGTGTTATTTAAGTTCCGAATCAGCTGACAGATGGCACTCCATTGACTTGATTTGATTTGATTGAAACCAGATGGCAGCACGATCGCACGCCCATATGATTATACATAATTATTTATATTATATGATGTTTATTATTATTCAATTTAATATGTTTTATTAAAAAATTTTCATAAATGTTTGATTTGTTTATAAACTATTTATTGACAAAGTCAAAAATATTTAAAGAGTTTTACTTATACGCAAGTGACGATTACACGCACTCATTTTGTAAACTAGAGCATCCCTATCACCATACTGTGGTTTCGCGTATTTAATGTATGTAAGTTTGTTTGTCATGCTTTCACGCCTTAATAACACGACTAATCATCAAGAAATTTTAGTAAGTCGGTTGAATTTGGGTAATTAAAATCTAATTTAGGGTGAGTGAAGCCGCTTACAAAAGCTAGTATAGTAATAATGTTGAACATATAAAAACATGTAACTGCTCTACCTTTATAATTATATTCAAATCGCGTATTAACTAAACGAGTAAGGGAAATTTGTAACAAAACTTGACATGCCCCTCGTTAAATATTCCTGGAAGTCCGTATTTGGGTCAAAAAGGTTTTAAGTCCCTGTGTAAATATTTGCCACCTGCTAACCATCGAAACGACGTCACATTCCTTTGTTAAAGAAAAACAAAATATAATCAAAAGCAGACAATATTAATTATTTACTATATACTTGTGTTGAACTGATATAGATAAAAAAAAACACCGATTATGAGAGTGGAGATATACATTTTGTACACTTTCGATTTTCTAAACAAAGGTACTCGTAGCAACACCCGCGAAAATATGGACCGCGACGCCGTGGTCTGGCGGTGAATATCGTTTCCACACACTCATCGCCGGCCCCTCGGCAGCGTCTTATGGCTAGGTCCGATCGTTTTATAGGTTAGTCTTTGATAATAATCTCTGCTGGTTGAAGATGGTGTCACGTTGTACATATGAACGAGACTGGCTTTCAAATGTGGCTATCGGAATACGTTCATAGATGCTTGGTAACAAATTACCAAGGGGTAGTAAGCAACGAAGCCATTAGTAGATAGTACTTATAGTTGAAAGTATTAGGATTCTATTGGGCGACTTTAATACAGCTACGCAAAATGTGCTACACAATTATTATATTTTCAAATTTCAATCGAAATTCCATTAATTTCCATTTATAACCGGTGCAATAACTACATACGAAAACTATATGTCCTTATCTTTTATATTTATCCTTTACATGTTTATAGGACACCCTATAACCATACTTATGTGTTGTTAATAGTTTTTAATAAGAGCGATCACAAACCTTTTTCTTAACAATCTTGTGCTTTGTACTTTTCTGTGCTACAAATTTGCACCTATATTCTATATAAGTAAGTGGTTAACTATAATGAGTTTTGCCCCATATATAGCAATTTAGTATGTGAAAGTCATAAAAATCCTTATTCCATATAAGCTTCTCATACTAATAAGAAAATTCACAAATGATCCTGTAACATTCTAAACTAACATTAAGAACATTCAGAACTTTTGAATCGATTTAACATTAATGTGCCCTCCAGGCTACCTAGATTTCCTGTCTCTTTATTTGGTCACAAAAGCTACAGAACCAATTTAGGACATTTCTCCATTGTTCCCAGACTATCTCGACAATATCACGACCTTTTTAAAAAAGATTACACGATAGACTTATTTAGTAATTCCCTATTAAATTTCAAATCCAAAAATAGTTTTTTATTTAATTAATCTCTGCAGGATTTTGTTTTCCTTAATTTTTAAGTTATTATACATTA
Source organism: Antheraea pernyi (assembly GCA_015888305.1). Lineage (NCBI taxonomy): Eukaryota > Metazoa > Arthropoda > Insecta > Lepidoptera > Saturniidae > Antheraea > Antheraea pernyi. The sequence goes on from MU159011.1 coordinate 29,500, forward strand.
TCAAATTGTATTATTTTATTTTCTTCTTAATTTCTTCATAAATCTTTCTTCTACTTTTATTGTTTTCCGCTTCGCATCTTATGTTTGTTAATGCTGTAGTCAACTATAATTAGTGACATAAATAATTTTAAGTTTATTACATGTTTGTTTTTACCTTTTTCCTTTATGTTACTGTTGTTGATTCATATGATAAATAAATAAATAAACTAAGTTTTGCAGAAAGACTCTATACTTATTTTTTCGATCAGTCGATTACAATAGTATAAAATTATTCTTTGTAGAAAATATTGCATGAGACATCTTTCGACTATATTATTACGAATCTTTACAATTAACAAGAGTTCTCGATAAAGAAATCATGGTGATAGTGGTGGACTTCTCTAAGCTCGCCTGACTTACTAAATTATTACCTTCAAGTTGATAATCTGTCACCAAACATCTATATGTGTACTTTGGCAACTGTAGTTAAGAGCTAGTCTTCTAAATTTTACGCGTTTCCCATATTAGATCACATCGTCATTTAGCTTCAAGTAGGTCTGTGGTCAAACGCTAAATGTAGAAAAAAAGATGTGGTGTCGTGGGACACCAGGTAGGACCGAAGTTCCTTCGGCTAATGTAGAATCGACAAAATTTGCAAAAAAAAAAAATGCAAGAAAGAAGGAGAAAAAAAAAAGCAAGAAAGAACGAGAAAAAAAATTAATTAAATTACCGATTAACCGATATTATAATTATAATTCACCGATTAATTAAATTAATTCAACGATTAATTTCACCGAGAATTCGAAAGAAAGAAGGAGAAAGAGAAAGGTATTATACACTACTCGCTTGTGTATACGACTGTCGCGCCTGCGCACGTCTCATTTAACGGTTTTATTCCACGCACTTTTTCTTACGGTTTTACTATCACATTTTTTTCAGTTCGGTCGCGCAGCAAAATCTCTATCTTCTCCAAGCCTGCCGTAAGGAACTTCGTTCCAAAAACTCCTTACGCATTAATATTCATACGAGCATGTTGTACAATCGTAAGGGCTGTATGTCGCGCGTGTTTGTTTTAATCAATGTCTGATGCACCGACCACCTTCCCCCGATAATTTCCACCGGCCAACTGTCGGGGGCGTACCTCGCACTACAACGCAGTTAATATTAATTAATACGAGGGGGTGTATTGTTGTAGTATGCGTAATAGGTTTCCAACGTTCGTACGCGAGGTGTCGCTCCCTTCGTAAGACTTGTAGGGGCTTACGCTGGCTCGAGTGTCTTGTTCGATAAACTATTTGATTGTATTACTTATTCAATAATCGTGATGTTAAGAGGTATTTTATTACAGACATTGTGTGTTGAGATTTGATCTAAATGTTGTTAGTTTCAACTTTCGGTATTTTGGGATGCTCTTTATTGAGTTTTGGCTTAGTTAATAGAGTAGGTTTAAATGCTAGCAACTGAGTCTGTGCTTTGGTTGAATAAAAAAGTAGAAACCATAGAATGGTGGCTATATGTATGGGCTTTTTCTAAATCTTCGTTAGCCCTCAAGTTGACAATCTGTCGCCGAATAACTGTTGGTGTGCTTCCGTAGCGGCGCTTGATAGCCAGCCCCCTATCCAGCAAATCGTCATGTAACATTAGGTGAGATTGTGGTCAAATGTTAAAACATATAAAGTACTACAGTTTTCTTACGACACATCTCCACAGGACTTGAATCATCCAGACAAATATACTATCTGAAATAAAGCATTTTGAACTTCGCAAATTAAATACATGCATGTACTCTCGTTTTTTAATAGACAGTTGTTAAATTATGAATGTTAAGCAAATTGCGTGTTTTACAAGTCTTATAATATATGGGTGAAAAAATTGATTTGGGGAACAACACAAAAAAAAGTATCGGAAAAACTCAAAATTGAGAGGGAAAGAAAAACAACAACATAAAGGCACGTCGAGACATTAACAGGAAAGAAACCAAAGTCACTGTTTATTAATTATTAACAATTTAGCCACGCTTCACACCGACGTGTTTGTTACAGCGTTCATCTATTACATTCAACAATATAAACATATGTTCTCAACTGTCCGTCTGTGTAGCAACAATTTACGACGAATTTTCCTCGCCCCGTTTTATATACGTTACGGGGTTTTAATCGTTTTTTTGTCGTTTTTTTCTTCGCCATCGAATTATTCCGTTTTTGTTGTTGTTTTGTATAAAAAAATAGGAGTTTTTTTTCAGCGTCTCACAGTAATTAAGGTGCCGAAGATTCTATTGGGTAGCCGGGAAGTCCAATGGCGGGCCGTGGTGAATTTAAAAAACGAGAAAGGATTCTTTGATATTTTTTTTCAGTGTTCAGTATAACAACTGTGCGTCGAATGAGACGCTTAATGGGATCCATGGAGGGTCTATTTTGTTTAAATAATGGAATAACAGAATCTGGGACGTCTGTTTATTATATACACTGTGTGCCCGAAATAATTATAAAAGTTACATTTACTATACTGCTAATTTGTTCAAAGACTCTATATTGATGATTTAGGTAAAACTATTTCTGCTTGCGACTCCGTCCGCGTAGAACCTAATGTAAAAAAATAGTGTCTCATGAATGTATTAAATAATTTTCTTTCGTATTTAAGTCTTGTCGTCATTAAAATTACAATAACTTTTGATAGCGGGAACCGATTTTAATGAAATTAAGACTAAATGTTACCCGAGATTTTATTGTGAACACAGTACTTTAGTAGAGATGTGTGTTCAAACAAACAGACAGACATTTCTAATAATGATTTAAATTTATTTTTTACTTATTTTACCTGCAACAATTTCTTTCCCAAAAATCTAAAAAGTATAGACACTTTAGATTTACATTCATCTTTATCATTACATAGTATAAAACAAAGTCTCCTACCGCGTCTGTCTGTCTGTCTGTTCGCGATAAACTCAAAAAGTACTGAACGGATCTCCATGCGGTTTTCACCAGTAGATAAAGTGATTCATGACGATAGGTATATAATTTGTCAAGGTTTTTTTAATTATCAAGGCGGGAGAACGTCCGCCGCGCCCGCTAGTATTATATGTATAGAAGATATTCCAGTAGAATGTATACATTTTATGTCATCTTAACTCGCTGTTAAACTCAGTCTGTTCTCTATATTACGTAACATTCTAATACTAACTAATATTATAAATGCATATGTGAATTTGTTTGTTATGTTTTCACGCTCTAATTACTGGAATGTTCAATGATTTCTTGCGTAGACGTTGTAATGGTATATAGCGAAATCGACAACAAAAGTATAATATATAAGAGCGCGATTGGTTCTGACTTTAAAATTATGAAACATAAAAACACCGACATGGTCACTCTATTCGCATAATCGGTTTTGGGATTAATCGAACCTGGTAATTTTCAGTGTCGTACATTTACAAATGCGCGAACGTTTTAGCTTGTATTTTTCTTAGCAACAGATTAAGCAGTAACTTATCGCCTTCACTGTATTGTGAATATGTAAATTTTCCTTCAGAATGTAACATTCGCTCGTTCCTATTATAGTTGGTCCTTTACTGAAAGTTTGAAGAGTCTACGAACTAGAAAAAAGTGTATCAAATTTGAACGGGTCACATTAAAAACAAGGAACGTACCCAATTAGAATTTTCAGAAATGTCTGTCTGTCTATCTGTCTGTCTGTTTGTTTGAACACGCGTCACTGCTAAAATAGTTTTTTTATTATTGTAGCACGGCAAAATGACTGCACTATGCCTGATGGTAAGCACAGTACAGTCCAAAAACAATGGCGACCACCGAGTGACACACTATGCATCGTCGGTCGCCACTATCATGCCGGCCTGCAAAAAGCTGGATATGCATAGGCTGAACCCGAAACGCGACCCGCAGAAGCGAATCACTATAACGTGCTTTTTCGCCATATACATGGTTGTTGCGACCCAGTCAGGCTGTAAAACCCTACCACCCTGCTATCGCCATTGCCTCGTTCGTTATTCAGCAGGGTGCACCACGTGCAGGTGAGGTTGGCTTGGATGTCTCAAGTCTTATTACAAGTCTTATAATATATGGGTGAAAAAATTGATTTGGGGAACAACACAAAAAAAAGTATCGGAAAAACTCAAAATTGAGAGGGAAAGAAAAACAACAACATAAAGGCACGTCGAGACATTAACAGGAAAGAAACCAAAGTCACTGTTTATTAATTATTAACAATTTAGCCACGCTTCACACCGACGTGTTTGTTACAGCGTTCATCTATTACATTCAACAATATAAACATATGTTCTCAACTGTCCGTCTGTGTAGCAACAATTTACGACGAATTTTCCTCGCCCCGTTTTATATACGTTACGGGGTTTTAATCGTTTTTTTGTCGTTTTTTTTTCTTCGCCATCGAATTATTCCGTTTTTGTTGTTGTTTTGTATAAAAAAATAGGAGTTTTTTTTCAGCGTCTCACAGTAATTAAGGTGCCGAAGATTCTATTGGGTAGCCGGGAAGTCCAATGGCGGGCCGTGGTGAATTTAAAAAACGAGAAAGGATTCTTTGATATTTTTTTTCAGTGTTCAGTATAACAACTGTGCGTCGAATGAGACGCTTAATGGGATCCATGGAGGGTCTATTTTGTTTAAATAATGGAATAACAGAATCTGGGACGTCTGTTTATTATATACACTGTGTGCCCGAAATAATTATAAAAGTTACATTTACTATACTGCTAATTTGTTCAAAGACTCTATATTGATGATTTAGGTAAAACTATTTCTGCTTGCGACTCCGTCCGCGTAGAACCTAATGTAAAAAAATAGTGTCTCATGAATGTATTAAATAATTTTCTTTCGTATTTAAGTCTTGTCGTCATTAAAATTACAATAACTTTTGATAGCGGGAACCGATTTTAATGAAATTAAGACTAAATGTTACCCGAGATTTTATTGTGAACACAGTACTTTAGTAGAGATGTGTGTTCAAACAAACAGACAGACATTTCTAATAATGATTTAAATTTATTTTTTACTTATTTTACCTGCAACAATTTCTTTCCCAAAAATCTAAAAAGTATAGACACTTTAGATTTACATTCATCTTTATCATTACATAGTATAAAACAAAGTCTCCTACCGCGTCTGTCTGTCTGTCTGTTCGCGATAAACTCAAAAAGTACTGAACGGATCTCCATGCGGTTTTCACCAGTAGATAAAGTGATTCATGACGATAGGTATATAATTTGTCAAGGTTTTTTTAATTATCAAGGCGGGAGAACGTCCGCCGCGCCCGCTAGTATTATATGTATAGAAGATATTCCAGTAGAATGTATACATTTTATGTCATCTTAACTCGCTGTTAAACTCAGTCTGTTCTCTATATTACGTAACATTCTAATACTAACTAATATTATAAATGCATATGTGAATTTGTTTGTTATGTTTTCACGCTCTAATTACTGGAATGATCAATGATTTCTTGCGTAGACGTTGTAATGGTATATAGCGAAATCGACAACAAAAGTATAATATATAAGAGCGCGATTGGTTCTGACTTTAAAATTATGAAACATAAAAACACCGACATGGTCACTCTATTCGCATAATCGGTTTTGGGATTAATCGAACCTGGTAATTTTCAGTGTCGTACATTTACAAATGCGCGAACGTTTTAGCTTGTATTTTTCTTAGCAACAGATTAAGCAGTAACTTATCGCCTTCACTGTATTGTGAATATGTAAATTTTCCTTCAGAATGTAACATTCGCTCGTTCCTATTATAGTTGGTCCTTTACTGAAAGTTTGAAGAGTCTACGAACTAGAAAAAAGTGTATCAAATTTGAACGGGTCACATTAAAAACAAGGAACGTACCCAATTAGAATTTTCAGAAATGTCTGTCTGTCTATCTGTCTGTCTGTTTGTTTGAACACGCGTCACTGCTAAAATAGTTTTTTTATTATTGTAGCACGGCAAAATGACTGCACTATGCCTGATGGTAAGCACAGTACAGTCCAAAAACAATGGCGACCACCGAGTGACACACTATGCATCGTCGGTCGCCACTATCATGCCGGCCTGCAAAAAGCTGGATATGCATAGGCTGAACCCGAAACGCGACCCGCAGAAGCGAATCACTATAACGTGCTTTTTCGCCATATACATGGTTGTTGCGACCCAGTCAGGCTGTAAAACCCTACCACCCTGCTATCGCCATTGCCTCGTTCGTTATTCAGCAGGGTGCACCACGTGCAGGTGAGGTTGGCTTGGGTGTCTCAAGTCTTATGATGTTATTCGACACCCCTTACACCCCTATGTGCGTTCACGATAAAACCTCACCTCACCAGCATATCCTTGAATAACGTTTAGTTAGTTTAGTTGGTTTAACTAAAATCGGTTCATTCTATTAAAAGTTATTGTAATTTTAATAACGACTCGACTTAAGTACGAGAGAAAAGTACATCAGTAAATGGACTTAATGTATTCAGATGCTTGTATTGGTCACTGTTTTCTTACATTCGATTCCACGCGGACGGAGTCCTGACGGAGTTGATGAACGCTGGATAATTTGACCACAGTGCCAATTTACGGGTCCAGATTTAGATATGATTTTTTTCAATAAATATATAATTTGTTGTACAGGTCTAGTTGTACAGTTGACTATAGTGCCACCTATTGTATCTTATAGCTTAGACGGCGATTTCTACAAAACAAATATATGCAAAAGAAACAATCATTGTTAAATATGTCAGCTAACTGGAAAATGATTTACAATTTTCTGTTAATATTATTACTCTTGTTTAGCCCATATATGTAAGAATCTTGGGTATATCTCCGAAATTATGTAAATATTACTAACTTGCATTTGAGTCCTAATTTTCTTTAGGTATCAACGGAAAAAAATATCACCACGATTAGTGTCTAGGGATGACCGTAATCCACTTGCACAATAACAGATCACAGTCGATGGTTGAAAAAGATGTCGCTTGTTGTATAACGTGTTACGTCCGCGGCCGCTCATGTCTGTGCACGGGTCTTTATACCTATGTACACATCGTAGTCTTATCTCTGTGAAGCAGGCCTCGCCCCACGGGATGTCAGCCAACAAAAATACTGTTGTTACATCATTGTGGCCGCCGTTTGTCGTCTGTTGTTGTCGTAAGGGATCACCCTTGCTTAATTATAACGTTTATAACTTTGTTCCTTTTTTTATAATTTGTGTGGTTGGTAGACTGTATCAAATGAAATTTTTTTCTTAGATTCCAGGTCAAAATTACCTTGTTCGTTACTCGCTTTCTATTTTTATTTTCAGTTAGCAATCACAAAAATCCGAATTTTTCAAAAATAAAAAAAATATCTTGTAATCTCGTACATTATTATTAAAATTAAACAAAAACAATGGCATCGATTTATCGAAAATTAAATTCACTGCGAAAATAACAATGGACTAAGTTAAAAAACAAATACTTTCTTAGTAGAGCTAATGAATCAAGAATATTTTTTATTCGTATTAGTTATTAAAGATTATATTTAAAAAAAAAGTTTCTTAAGAAAATTCAATTCATAAGTTTTTATATTATAATATAATTGTTTCATAAGCCTTTAATAACTGTATTATAATTACTAAACTTATTTCTGAATGATTGTCACCAACAGATGTAAATAGTCTGGACTTGTGATTTGCCCTGTGCCTTCCCACAGGAAGAGGCTTCTTTATAAAGCTGAATCTCACTAAATCGCACGTGGAGGATAGAGAGGGCTTCGGCAAATATCACGTAATGGTTTCGAACATAAATAGCGTACAAATGTAAGAAAATAGGTTAATCTAAAGTAAAATATGTTTCTAGTCTGAAATTTGCTGAAATCTGGCACAATTCTGATATATATTAAAATTCGTGAATAGACGTCGAGTTATTTAGTGTGTATACTAGCTTCTACCCGCTACTTCGTCCACGTGGAATAGATGCTTTGGGATAACGCTAACTAACACGCAGTGGAAGTTCTCGAAAAGAAAAAAAAACGATTTTGAAACGTTTTTCATTAGTGATCCACTCCTATTGGTCTTAGCGTGATGATGTATACCCTATAGCCTTTCTCGATAAATAAGCTATCTAACACTGAAAGAACTTTACAAATCGGACCCGTAGTTCTTGAGATTAGCGCGTTCAACCAAACAAATAAGCTTTATCTTATTAGTATTCTTCTCTCGTACTTACCGTCATTCAAATTATAATAGTTTTAATAGAGTGAACCGATTTTAATGAAACACCCCTTACACCCCTATGTGCGTTCACGATAAAACCTCACCTCACCAGCATATCCTTGAATAACGTTTAGTTAGTTTAGTTGGTTTAACTAAAATCGGTTCATTCTATTAAAAGTTATTGTAATTTTAATAACGACTCGACTTAAGTACGAGAGAAAAGTACATCAGTAAATGGACTTAATGTATTCAGATGCTTGTATTGGTCACTGTTTTCTTACATTCGATTCCACGCGGACGGAGTCCTGACGGAGTTGATGAACGCTGGATAATTTGACCACAGTGCCAATTTACGGGTCCAGATTTAGATATGATTTTTTTCAATAAATATATAATTTCTTGTACAGTTGCAGTTGTACAATTGACTATAGCGCCACCTATTGTACCTTATAGCTTAGACGGCGATTTCTACAAAACAAATATATGCAGAAGACACAATCATTATTAAATATGTCAGGTAACTGGAAAATGGTATACAATTTTCTGTTAATTATTAGTCTTGTTTAGCTCATATATGTAAGAATCTTAGCTATATCTCCGAAATTATGTAAATATGACGAACTTGCATTTGAGTCCTAATTTTCTTTAGGTATCAACGGAAAAAAATATCACCACGATTAGTGTCTAGGGATGACCGTAATCCAGTTGCACAATAACAGATCACAGTCGATGGTTGAAAAAGATGTCGCTTGTTGTATAACGTGTTACGTCCGCAGCCGCTCATGTCTGTGCACGAGTCTTTATACCTATATACACATCGTAGTCTTATCTCTCTGAAGCAGGCCTCGCCCCACGGGATGTCAGCCAACAAAAATACTGTTGTTACATCATTGTGGCCGCCGTTTGTCGTCTGTTGTTGTCGTAAGGGATCACCCTTGCTTAATTATAACGTTTATAACTTTGTTCCTTTTTTTATAATTTGTGTGGTTGGTAGACTGTATCAAATGAAATTTTTTTCTTAGATTCCAGGTCAAAATTACCTTGTTCGTTACTCGCTTTCTATTTTTATTTTCAGTTAGCAATCACAAAAATCCGAATTTTTCAAAAATAAAAAAAATATCTTGTAATCTCGTACATTATTATTAAAATTAAACAAAAACAATGGCATCGATTTATCGAAAATTAAATTCACTGCGAAAATAACAATGGACTAAGTTAAAAAACAAATACTTTCTTAGTAGAGCTAATGAATCAAGAATATTTTTTATTCGTATTAGTTATTAAAGATTATATTTAAAAAAAAAGTTTCTTAAGAAAATTCAATTCATAAGTTTTTATATTATAATATAATTGTTTCATAAGCCTTTAATAACTGTATTATAATTACTAAACTTATTTCTGAATGATTGTCACCAACAGATGTAAATAGTCTGGACTTGTGATTTGCCCTGTGCCTTCCCACAGGAAGAGGCTTCTTTATAAAGCTGAATCTCACTAAATCGCACGTGGAGGATAGAGAGGGCTTCGGCAAATATCACGTAATGGTTTCGAACATAAATAGCTATGAATAGTTAGCTTAGCTTAGGTTAGCTCACATAGGTCGCGAATTGAATGTATCAGGCAACAGCCCAAGCCGAGGTGTGCCGCGCACCCTTGAGCTAGTTGTCAAATAAAATCGGCTGAGTGCCTTAAGCGCTTGCCTTAGTAGTCCGGTGAAGTTGTTAAGACCTTGATAGGTCAATAGTAAGAAAAAGCTTTCAGCGTACTCAAAATCGAATCTATATCTATAAATGTAATAATATTCTATATGTATTATAATAATGTAAATCTATGCAGGTGTCTAGAAATTAGTATAATACATTTCAATCCTTTTTAGAAATGTCTGTTTGTTTGGACACGCAGCTCTACTAAAATACTGCGTTCACGGTGAAACCTCACTGAAAGGAAGCAAACCTTCAAGTAACATTTAGTGTTGGTTTCATTAAAATCGGTCCACTCTATCAAAAGTTATTGTACTTTTAATGAGGACGCGAGGATATGATTTATTGATATTTTATTGGTGAGGATTTATTGTGAATCCAATACTCTAGCAGTGATGCGCGTTCATACAAACAAACAGACAGACAGACACATCTGAAAATGATTGAAATGTATTCTATTCCTTAATCCTACTTTTATTAGTCACTATTTTTTTTACTTTAGCGAGCACAGCTAGTCACAGAATATAAACTAAAAAAAGAGAATAATTAAAGATACAACGTGTTATTTACAAATGTTTAAGTGATTAAAACATAAATGTAATTATTTTTTATTTAATGCTTGTCAACAAATGTATTTAATAACAAACGTGTAATACATAACACAAATTGACTATAGCGCCACCTATTGTACCTTATAGCTTAGACGGCGATTTCTACAAAACAAATATATGCAGAAGACACAATCATTATTAAATATGTCAGGTAACTGGAAAATGGTATACAATTTTCTGTTAATTATTAGTCTTGTTTAGCTCATATATGTAAGAATCTTAGCTATATCTCCGAAATTATGTAAATATGACGAACTTGCATTTGAGTCCTAATTTTCTTTAGGTATCAACGGACAAAAATATCACCACTATTAGTGTCTAGGGATGACCGTAATCCAGTTGCACAATAACAGATCACAGTCGATGGTTGAAAAAGATGTCGCTTGTTGTATAACGTGTTACGTCCGCAGCCGCTCATGTCTGTGCACGAGTCTTTATACCTACAGTTGACTATAGTGCCACCTATTGGATCTTATAGCTTAGACGGCGATTTCTACAAAACAAATATATGCAAAAGAAACAATCATTGTTAAATATGTCAGCTAACTGGAAAATGATTTACAATTTTCTGTTAATATTATTACTCTTGTTTAGCCCATATATGTAAGAATCTTGGGTATATCTCCGAAATTATGTAAATATTACTAACTTGCATTTGAGTCCTAATTTTCTTTAGGTATCAACGGAAAAAAATATCACCACGATTAGTGTCTAGGGATGACCGTAATCCACTTGCACAATAACAGATCACAGTCGATGGTTGAAAAAGATGTCGCTTGTTGTATAACGTGTTACGTCCGCGGCCGCTCATGTCTGTGCACGGGTCTTTATACCTATGTACACATCGTAGTCTTATCTCTGTGAAGCAGGCCTCGCCCCACGGGATGTCAGCCAACAAAAATACTGTTGTTACATCATTGTGGCCGCCGTTTGTCGTCTGTTGTTGTCGTAAGGGATCACCCTTGCTTAATTATAACGTTTATAACTTTGTTCCTTTTTTTATAATTTGTGTGGTTGGTAGACTGTATCAAATGAATTTTTTTTCTTAGATTCCAGGTCAAAATTACCTTGTTCGTTAC
>MU159011.1:43348-65130 GCA_015888305.1 Antheraea pernyi
TTTTATTTTCATTTAGCAATCACAAAATTCCAATTTTTTCAAAAAAAAAAAAACTTGTAAACCCGTACATTATTATTAAAATTAAACAAAAACAATGGCGTCGATTTATCGAAAATTAAATTCACTGCGAAAATAACAATCGACTAAGTTAAAGAACAAATACTTTCTTTGTAGAGCTAATGAAGCAAGAATATTTTTTATTCGTATTAGTTATTAAAGCTTAGGCCGATCGCGCGTCTCTATCGCTTGTTCCGCGCTCTCGCTTGCACGCTCGGATCAGGCGGAACGTAACAATGAGCCATGCCTTTTCGTACGTGCAGCTGGCGTTTATTGATTTATAAGACGATATCACGTCAAAAATTAATTTGCATATTTTGATAAGGTCAACAGCTAAAATTAACTATTGTAACTTAAAATCGGTAAAAAATAATAGAATACAAAATACCTCACAGTAAATTTAGGTAAGACCTATTCGGTCACATGAATCAAGAAACAATTTAAAGAACGAAGTCTCGGAAATCATTTAATTTATAAGATTTTTCTAAGAATAGAAAGTATTATTAGTTTGTAATTAGAAATAATAATGTTTTATTGTGATCTAACGCGAATCCTTTATGAGTATTACAGTCTTTAGGAAGATGTAGCGATAAAAGACGAAATACCTACCCCATAGTCTCGATATAATAATGAGGGACCGGGAAAAACTTCTGTTGCGCAATGAAAAGCGCAAATTCGTCATTAGACGGCGCTTTCCGCCATTGTTATCGCCGTCTCACTCCTCCGCGTGTACAACGATGCGCGGGCGAACGGGACAAAGGACGGTCCTCGGAGCCGGATTGTTCCTTTCTATGTTAGCGACATTGTTTTCGCTTTTATGCCCATCTGAATTGGGATTGTCTTGTCTCTGTTTGAATGGACGGTGGCGCCCCTCCACGGCCGATGAATACAACATTATATAAATGGGGGGAAACAAAGGGTTGGTCTCTTGAATCGAGCCGGGAGACAGGTTCGAACCATCGATTATATTGTATCGGTTCGTGCAATTGTCTCTACTGAGAGCCGCGATGTTCGGGATAGCAAATTACTTTTAAACGTTTCATATCTGCTGCAATGAAACTACATTACATTATTATTTTTCGGGAATAATTAACACCTTTAAGAATATATGCAATCCGATATTTAAGTATAACAGTCTTATTTACGCAGCCATTTGCATATTTATCTGTAATAAAACGGGAATGTCTGTTGTTTGTCCGACATTATCTCCGAAATGGCTTGACAGGTTTTGACAAGACTTTTATAGACAAATATTTATAGGATAACTGTAAATTTACCATGTGGGCTAAATATTAATGCTAAAATTAACTATTGTAACTTAAAATCGGTAAAAAATAATAGAATACAAAATACCTCACAGTAAATTTAGGTAAGACCTATTCGGTCACATGAATCAAGAAACAATTTAAAGAACGAAGTCTCGGAAATCATTTAATTTATAAGATTTTTCTAAGAATAGAAAGTATTATTAGTTTGTAATTAGAAATAATAATGTTTTATTGTGATCTAACGCGAATCCTTTATGAGTATTACAGTCTTTAGGAAGATGTAGCGATAAAAGACGAAATACCTACCCCATAGTCTCGATATAATAATGAGGGACCGGGAAAAACTTCTGTTGCGCAATGAAAAGCGCAAATTCGTCATTAGACGGCGCTTTCCGCCATTGTTATCGCCGTCTCACTCCTCCGCGTGTACAACGATGCGCGGGCGAACGGGACAAAGGACGGTCCTCGGAGCCGGATTGTTCCTTTCTATGTTAGCGACATTGTTTTCGCTTTTATGCCCGTCTGAATTGGGATTGTCTTGTCTCTGTTTGAATGGACGGTGGCGCCCCTCCACGGCCGATGAATACAACATTATATAAATGGGGGGAAACAAAGGGTTGGTCTCTTGAATCGAGCCGGGAGACAGGTTCGAACCATCGATTATATTGTATCGGTTCGTGCAATTGTCTCTACTGAGAGCCGCGATGTTCGGGATAGCAAATTACTTTTAAACGTTTCACTGGGTTGCAGTTATCTGTAATTTATTACACATATTTTTTTTATTTTAAATAAATAACGTTAGTGAAATATATTTGAAATTAACAATCACCATGTTTGTTACCCGATGGCACACTTTCTTTAGCGGTTTAGTCAAAAGAGCTATTTCTATACTAATAAAGTTGAAGAGTTTGTTGGCTTGAATGCGCTAATCTCAGGAACTACTGGTTGATCCGATTTCATAAATTCAGTATTAGTTAGCTCATTTATCGAGGTAGGCTGTAGGCCGTATCATCATGCTAAGAGCAATAGAAGCGGAGCACCAATGAATAATGTTTCAAAATCGTTTTTTTCCTTTTCAGAGTTTCCTTTGTGTGTTAGTGTAAGCTCAAAGTAAGTCAAAGCCGCAGGCAGAAGCTTGTAAGTAATAAGCAAAAATTAAGTTCATTCAAAGAGCTTTTTTTGAACTTAAACTTTGTTTTACTAGTGATATCGGAGTTCCTGAGATCAGCGCGTTCAACCAAACAAACAAACCATCCAGCTTTATAATATTAGTATAGATTACATTTCTAAATTGTATACGAGTTAAAGGCATTTTTTTGTAAATTATTTTAATTGTTACCAATTTTGTTAACAGGCGCTGAGTGGAAACTTCTTACGGAGGACGAGAAACGACCGTTCATTGACGAAGCGAAGCGGCTACGAGCAATGCACATGAAGGAGCATCCAGACTATAAATACCGCCCTCGGAGGAAACCCAAGACCTTGAGGAAGGAGGGGTATCCCTACTCGATACCGTATCCCAGTGTGCCAATGGACGCTTTGAGAGCTGGTAAGTACTTTGTAAACAGTATTAAATATATCGTAGCTATATTAACGTACATCAATAGTTTGTTTTTTGTTTGTTTATAGGAACTAACTGTATACTTACTTCTTCTTCGTCCGCATGGAACCTAATGTAAAAAAAAGTCTGTGTGTACTTATGTACACGCGTTAGAAGTTATACTTCTTTGGCGTAACAAGATAAAAATCTTTTCAAAAATTTTATCTTTCGCCTTATTCTACGTTTGTAGAAAAAACGACACTAACAATAGAAAAAAGGTATTTAATATATTGAAAGTTTTAATACAAAGAAATACAAAATATTGAAAGTTTTAATATAAAGAAATACAAACAACAAATGCAAAGAAACAAAATGTTGACTATAGCTAACTTCAGGGTGTCGGTTACGGTGTGCGCGCGCATCGTAAAAATTTACTCTCATCATTTTTCCCTTACGCGCCAAAAGAAGAATAACTTCAAAAATCGGTGATTAATAAAATCATCTGAATGCACTCAGTCCATTTATTTATCTATTTTTCTCTCGTACTTAGGTCGCGTCGTCATTAAAGTTACAATAGCGTTTAGAGTGTGAATCGATTTCAATGAAACAAAGGCCAGATGTTACTCCAGGATATGCTTTATGATTGTTTTGGTGATGTTTTAACATAAACCTAGTACTTTACCAGAGATGCCGGTAAAAACAAACAAACAGGCAGACATTTCTGACTGAGTTGTATTCTATTACTTATTGTATTTACACCTGTACCAATATTTTTCACAAAAACCTAAAACGTACAGGCACGTTAAATTTACTTTCTAATTATATGTAATAGATAATTACAGGCTATCTAACACCATCCTATAAGATTTAAGAACAGAGCAATTTTCATGCAAAATTTAGGTCATAAAGTACGCCAAGCGAAGACTACGTAATATTATATGCATATGGCATGTAGTGAATTATTGACCGCGGATGTTTTGATCGCCCTACATAAACCATATATCACCGAGAAGAGACGAACTGTGAATGCCTATGTCATCGAGGCATCGCGCGGCTTAGTTGCGTAGCCGGTTCTCTACGCCATATTTATGTAACATCGAGACACTGCTAGAAGTCTGTAACTGCTAATAGTTTATTATTGACAGCATCACAGTCCTGAAGATAGTCACTGGTAGATAATACCTTAAACCCTTAAAACCTGGGTTGGAGCAGCTTATAAGAGTACGTGTTATGCCCATACATACAAGTGCTAACGTCTGAAAGAAATAACACGAATCTAACATCAATCAATCATCTGTTATGATTATTATGCTAAAGGGTAGAAAATAGGCAGACAGCCCATCCAATGGTAAATGCTTACCATCGCCTATTAAAAACTGCAAAGTCAAGGGCTTCACTGTTGCCAATCTTGAAGAGCGCCTTTAAGTTCCATTTTGAAATGTCCCATGTCATAACTCTGAAAAAAACTATGCCACAGAACTGGTCAGAATAAAGCATATAGATCTCATGTTAATTCGGGATCATCGACAACGCCAAAAGCTTGCCTTTAAGCCCAGAATATGCATGCTCGTTACTCGCACAAATGCATGCTAGATACTGGTAAGAACAAGCTACTGGCATATGTGTGTTATGCACGTAGCTCGCGTGCCAGTACAACGCATACCAGGAGATCGCAGCTCGTTTGATTTTTTACCCTCGCGGGGAAGTGGGGACGGAGACTTTCTAGTCAAGAAGCTTGATTCTAAGAACTGGTATGCCTTCCATGTGTATCGCTGCTTCACAGAATGCCGGTAACTAGCATAGCATTTATCAACACCTGGTACGTAATTTACAGGCATGGTATTTTGGCCCTTACACGGAATTAAAATGAGAAAGCTATTAGGATTTCGTAGTTAACTTTATATTACGTCTAGATGTGCATATACTTTTCTCTCGTACTTAAGTCGCGTCGTCGTTAAATTTACAATAATTTTTGGAAGTGGTAGAGCCACGCTGAAACTACTACTGGTTTCAGCATAAATGTGTCGGCTCACCCGCGGTAGTACCACCCTCTGATAGAAAACCGACGTGAAGTAACAGTACTTGCATTGTTGCGTTTCCTTAGGTGAGTGAGAGCGCCGGAGTCCCATCTCCTCTTCCCCCAATCCTCCCTCCACCCAAACACAGGCTGGCAACGCACTTGCAACTCCCCTGGTGTTGCTAGTGTCTATGGACGGCGGTGATCACTTGCCATCAGGTGACCCGTCTGTTCGTTTGCCTCCTATAATATAAAAAAAATCTTTTGATAGACCACACCGATTTTAATGAAGCTAGAACTAAGTGTTACTCGAAGATATAATTTATGATATTCTTGGTTTTGTCGTGAATGCAGTACTTTAGCAGTGATGCGTTTTCATACAAACAGACATATATTCCTAAAATGATTGAAATGTATTACGTATTCCCAGACACCTGCAACAAATATGAAAAGTGCAGATACGTTAGATTCACATTCTTAGTATAGCAATCTATACATACTGCAGAAAATAATGACAGTGGCAAATATGCAAAACGGGCTTTGGCAAAGGAAAGAAAACAATTTTAATGACGTCCAACAAAGTCTACGGTCTGTTATCATTGAAACACCATCGCTAATTGCGGTCCAATATTTTATTACAGTGTCACAACATTTGCACTGTCATTATGTGCCGCGGTCCCTCATTATATATCGTAAACCCGATGTTTTATTACCGAATTGTAGAATGATACGAACCGATTAAATTGCGGATATCAATGCGTTTAAAACCGTTAGGGTTAGGCAGTTATATTTGTGAGATTAGCGGGTAAAACTTTTGTTTAGCTATTTATTATTTTTAGTAACAGAAGTGAGTATATTTCGGTGTTAAACTCGCCTGTGTACATTTGTGATAGATTATTAATTCGTTTGCTTTCAAGCAATCTTTGCTTTTTCTAAGTTTATTACTGAATGCTAAAAGTGTCGTTTAAAAAATGGGACAAATACAGGAAGGTGGACATTATTGCATGTTCAAAAATTTTTAAATGTATAAAATTAAAAAAGTGGGTGTCTGCTTGTGACCGCACGATAGAAGTGAAAATTTATAAATAAATATATGCACATTATAGTTCATATAGATTCATCAATATTTATATGTTAAGATATACGCACGATATATACACTTGGCATACTGTACTGATTACTAGTTGACCAGGCCACGCGTTGCTGTGGCTCAATTGAATTAAAATGATGAAAATGAGTATTGTTAAATATACTTACTCGAATATATTTCGGTGTTAAGCTCGCCTGTGTACGTTTGTGATAGATTATTAATTCGTTAATTAATTCTTTCAAGCAATCTTTGCTTTTTCTAAGTTTATTACTGAATGCTAAAAGTGTCGTTTAAAAAATGGGATAAATAAAGGAAGGTGGACATTATTGCATGTAATAAAACTTTTAAATGTACAAAATTAAAAAAGTGGGTGTCTGCTTGTGACCGCACGATAGAAGTGAAAATTTATAAATAAATATATGCACATTATAGTTCATATAGATTCATCAATATTTATATGTTAAGATATACGCACGATATATACACTTGGCATACTGTACTGATTACTAGTTGACCAGGCCACGCGTTGCTGTGGCTCAATTGAATTAAAATGATGAAAATGAGTATTGTTAAATATACTTACTACACGTCAGTAATCATAGATTTAGTATTTGCACTCGACGTAACTGATTAACACCGCTTCGGTATGTCTGTCTTATATTTTTATTTGCGGTAAAATTTTTAAAAAAAACGCCAAATGGTCAATGGAATTCAAAAACCAAGTATCTGCGTAAAATCCTGCATCCAGTGATCATAGTCATATATCGATACGTTCAATAGTTTTTCATCTGGTTGAGTCTCAAAGGAATTTTATTTAAACCATTAACTCTAATATCGAAAACATACAAATCGTATCTATTAATAAGATATAATATATTAGTAGTAACATGAAGAAGGAGAATACTCTTGTGTCATTTTAAATGCAATTATTATTCGATAATCTAGACATTATTGATTCCAAAGTAAAGTTGAAACATAAGAAAATACATTTACTCGTATTTGTGTTAAATAACTAGGTTAAAACCCGTGCCAAGCTCTCTTTGTATAGCTGCATAGAACACAAATTAAAAAAAAAGTGCGTGTAAAGTGTACTTATGTACAGGCGTTAGAAGTTATACTTCTTTGGCGTAACAAAATAAAAATCTTTTCAAAAATGTTATCTTTCGCCTTATTCTATGTTTGTAGAAAAAACGACACTTACAATAGAAAAAGTTGATTATAGCTAACTTCATCGTAATAACTTCAGGGTGTTTGTTTATAGTGACGGTGTGCGCGCGCATCCTAAAAATTTACTCTGATCATTTTCCCCTAACACGCCAAAAAAAGTATAACTTCAAAAATACGTAACATTAAGCATATGGTTTGCCAAGTTCTTTTTTATTATTAGGGCGGGATAACGTCCGCCGGGCCCTGTAGTTTTATTATATGTATAATATCGAGACAACTTAAAAATAAATGCCAATTTAAGAATCCTATAATAATGATGATGATGCGAAGAAAAATCAAGCGATGACTTTTTTATTTATTTATTGTTTCACGGCAAAATGACTGCACTGTGCCTGATAGTAAGCAGAGTACAATCCAAAAATTATGGCGACCACCGAGTGACACACTATCCATCGCCGGTCGCCGCTGTCATGC
The DNA here is from genome assembly GCA_015888305.1 of Antheraea pernyi. Taxonomy (NCBI): domain Eukaryota; kingdom Metazoa; phylum Arthropoda; class Insecta; order Lepidoptera; family Saturniidae; genus Antheraea; species Antheraea pernyi. The sequence continues at coordinate 50,962 of MU159011.1, forward strand.
CGGTCTGCGAATAGCTGGATATGCACAGGTTGATCCCGAAACGCAACCCGCAGAAGCGAATCACTATGACGGGCTTTCTCGCCATATACATGGTGGTTGCGACCCAGGCAGGCTGTAAAACCCTACCACCCCGCTTTCGCAATGCCTCGTTCGTTATTCACCAGGACGCACCACGTGCGGGTGAGGTTGGCTTGAATGTCTCAAGTCTTATGATGTTACTCGACACCCCTTACACCCCACAATGGCTGATGGCTTAGTTGATAGAGTATTCAGAATCCTTTCGAATCCTAACAATTGGATCGGAACTTTAAGTGAAAGAAAACATTGTGATGAAATTATAGCATGGTGGTAGGTCGTTCTCTAAGTCCGTCTGACTACCTACCAAGTTGTTAACCTCTCACCAAGTACCTGTTGGTGTGTTCCGGTAGCTGAACTCGAGAACCCGTCCTAGGTTTGGCGTGTTTACCATTTTAGACACCATCGTCACTGAACATCAGACGAGATTGTGATCAGACGCTTAAAAAAAGTAGTTATTATAAGCTTTTTTGAAGTAAAACTTCTTTAGGCGCATGAGGGTAAAATTTTTACAGATGTAACGTCACACAGGTATGCAAGGGAAGTTAATTATTAGAACTTTAGATGGCAATTCTGTCGCATAACGTCATTTGCAGTAAACGCAGATTTTTCATCTATTTAATATATTATTAGCACCTATACAGTGTATAAACAGTGAGTTAAATTTATAAATAAACTTTATGAATATTTTTTTTTTTTTAAGTTTTAGATTTGTATAAATATAAACAAGACTTATAAATTAATTCGCCAAAGAAGTTTCACTTCTGACATGTGTACTTTGTACGCACGCACTTTTTTTAAATCGTGGCAGTCATAAGGATTGCCGACATAAGTGAAAACTCAGAAAAATCAAATAAATATGTTCTCTTTGAATTCCCATATTAATTATAGTATAAGAGACAAAATGTAAATTTCAGAATTTGTTTATTAAAATTAGTGTGGTTTTCATATCTATTGGCACTCGGAGCAATAATTATATACAGTTTTATAGAGTCTATTAATCTTTAGAGGTTCAGCCTCTATTTATTGTCTGTAGATATAATGAAACAAAGATCACTTTTCAGTCTTTAATTCAGAGACGCGTGTTACATGTGTGCCGGCCGAGACTGAACTGCTCGTCGGTACATAATAATGCATTTCCACAAAATACATAATCATGTCGCTACAAATCAATCAAACGTATTATGAGCTGCAAAATATCAATACTATATGTACACAAACCTCTATACTATACGTCACTAGTGCAATACGGCCGGCAATGCTGACGTAGGATGTCATGACGCAAAATTACAAATTTATGCATGCCAAAAATACCGCTCAACGCACCTACAAAAGGTTTCACTTCATAAAGAATATAATAATATTATTTCGTTTTGTTTTGTCTCAAACTCCTTGACTATATTACGCGCAAGCCGGAACTTACTTCAATATTCAGAGCGACCAAATAGATTGACGAGGACGTATGTTACATAGTGACTTGGAGTGTAGTTGCTCGAGTCAAGCAAAAAGTAATTTTAATAAATATTACATAGAGAATTCTTTAGTTTGACACACAACAATATGAAAACCGAAACAATTCCGTTATGTCCGAAATTGTGTGGATACGTAGCAGATCTCGACTAAAATAGGTAGAAACACAATGGAGCCCTGCTGTATTGGACGTTATCAGTCTATTCATTCGATGTCATCGAATCCGATGTACTTATATTGAGTTACACAATTGCAGAGGCTCGTTTACCCTCCCGAATAGTGAGCTTTTCTTCTTATCATAATTATTTTCTATATTTCCGTAAATGACAGCGAAATATACATTTACTTTCTCATTTTAATTATGATTACAAGCTATAAAAATATGTATCTACTACTCTATAGATCCATTTGTACCCGAGATATAAATTTTAAAGAACGAAGAAAAGATTACTTATGTTGTACCCATAAGAAACTTAGGTTGGAATGAGGATTATCTTAGAGATAGCTCAAGTTGTCAGGATTTTTTTAATGTAGCGCGGCATAGTGACTGTTCTATGTCTGACGGTAAGTACAGTACAATTCAAAAACAATAGCGACCACCGAGGGACAAACTATTCATTGCCGGCCGCAGTTGTCATGCCGGCTTGCGTAAGTGTTATTTCATGTTATGCTTGAAGGACCCCATGTCATAGGAAGGGAACACACTGGCCGGGAGATTGTTACACAACTTCACAGAACGGCAAAGACTTGTGGTTTTTATCAATTCGAAAACGATTCTAGAAGCAAAGAAATTCGAAAACATCCTTGCTGAGGACCACACTTGTATATACCTAATTAGTAGAGATATACACCAATAACCAGATATGTTGTTGTGTGTTAGCGCCTTTGATCATCATATGCTTTTATCATACTTTTAAGGCCAAAACGATGATTACTTAATGCGCTATCCATTGACAAGCGAGTATTGGCACAGCAACAGCACAGCAAAGCAAGCACAAGCTTCATATAGGTGAATTCCTAACCAATGACACTTCCAGTAGAAGGAGACGTCGGGATGAAAATGGCAGTAAAATATTTTAACTATGCTAGCTATCACTTCTAGTTGCAATTTGGTCATAAACCACATACATTTCTGCTGTTACATTCTTTTCCCACTGCCTCTTTAGGTCTAACGTTATAAAATTTTAAACCATACTGGCGTTCAAAATGGGATGTTTTTGTGGAACAGCGCTCAACTTTTTATGATATTTCTGTTTAATAATAATGCGACAAAATGCTTATATAGCTTTTGATGCTAAGTACAGTTCAGTTTAAATAGGGTGCGATTCGATGACAAATGCTTTCGACCGACGCGTCGTATGTCTTGTTAAAAAAGGTAATCTGAAAAAAAAACTATGTTTATATTGATATAGTTTGTTTATATCATAATTTTTTACGAATTAATTCAATAATCTTCTAAAATGGTTTCATTGTTTTTATTTTCTTAACTGATTGAAATAATTTAGAACTATAAATACATTATATTTTACTATTTAAAATCTTTTAATTTATAGTATTCTACAAAGTATAATAGTTATCACAAGTATAGTAAGTATTTAATAACGCAGGTAGGTATAAGTCTTTGAAATTTTATAAACGTTAAGTCTTATATCTCTTTAATCACTGGCCCGACAAACTGTGTAAATCTAAACGCAGCATCGGACTGGCCGCTGCCCGCTCGTCCCGGTTACAAAAACAACGGACAGTCACGTTTTTTTGTCGTGATACATAAAATAAAACATCGGCTGACGTAAATTTTAACACGTAGATTTTTTTAGAACGTCTTGTTTTTCTCGCTGACGATATTAAGTACGTAACGGTCTGTTTATTTTGTTTTCTTTTTGTTGTGTTTCTGAACTTGGACCACTTTCTTATGTAGTGAAAAGTCGATTGAATAAAAAGGTAAATAAAATCACCAGAGGAGAGTAATTTAGAAGAAAAAAATTATTGAAAAGAGTAACACTGCATTATGTAGGTCGAAATTGATACATGTTTGAAATATTAAAGAACCAGCGTGTATCGTGAAGACACATGATAGAAGTGAAAATTTTACAGGAAAACTTTGTAATTAATCGCCAATTAATTTTAATTATTAATTAAACTAAGGCGGGATCTTTAGATTTAGATTTTATATTTTATTCATAATCTTGTGTTATTTGGCGATATAATTTGTAATATTGGTGGTGTTTTACGTAATAAAGGCTATTATAGGGTGGATCAATGTTTGAACGATGGTGACGTCTGGAAATGACGCCTCTCTCCGTGCATCCACTAAAAACTAATGCCTATTATGTTGTAATAATAAAAAGTATGTTATGCACAATGAAAAGATAAACCAGATCGAGTTTCTTATCGGTATTTCTCGATGACTGGGTTGTTTTCCGAATCGGTGGTAGTTTTGACGTTCATAAGTGTCTTCTCAGGGTCTAAATTGAATAAAGAGTGTTTTGATTTAGAAAAAATATATTTCGGTTATTTTGCACAAGTAAAGTGTATGTGAAACAACACCAAGGGGCATGGATTCTGACCTGCCACAAAAACACCCTGGAAAGTTCTAACAAGAGGGCCACTGCCCTGTTAGAAACATTGAAGTATTCACAAGAAACTCGTAATATCAGAACCTACTCGACAATGCCAGTTAATAATCCACTATGGTGGTAGAGCCACGCTGAAACTATTACTGGTTTCACCATAAATGGGTCGACTTGTCCGGGGTAGTACCATCCTCTCATAGAAAACCGACGTGAAGTAACAGTGCGCTTGCATTGTTGCGTTTCGTTCGGTCAGTGAGAGCGCCGGAGGCCCGCCTCCCCTCCCCTCTCCTTTCCCTCTCCCTCCCCTAACCCTTCCCCCCAAAGGATGGCAACGCACTTGCGACTCCTCTGGTGTTGTTAGTGTCCATGGTGATCACTTACCTGTTCGGTTGAGACCTATGACATAAAAAAAAAACTACAATATTGGTTGCCAAAAAAAATAAAACTAAGTCTATAAAACATTGTTACGCAAGATTTAAAGTAATTATAATGAAATGTAACTCAGTGGAACGAGTTCCCTTTACAATTGTTCATTACTATATACGCGTATAGTAGGCAACACAAAGTAATGCTCGGTGTACACGTAGCGCGACAATAAACGCTCACAAAGCTACATAAGAGATTGAGCGCCCGCCGAGCGTCAACAAAAGATTCCAAATATGAAAAGCGAATGGAGCGCGCATAGTTTAAACCGTCTTCGCTGCTTTTGACAGTTGACAGTTTTCACTGTCAATGTGAAAGCGACAATGGGGTTAGTTCTGGGGTGCGTCGAATTTCACTCGCGCCCCCGATTGACGTGCGATTAAAGTTATTGAAAGATTTCGCTTTTTAATACGGTTTGGGTTTGTAAGGGTTGTTTTGTGGTACGGTTTAATTATATTGTTTTCTCTTTTAAACTATGAGCTTATACACACAGTCCTACCAGATGATAATTTACAAAGTTGGTGAAATTATACATTTACCATATAGTAAGCAATGAAGATTATCCTGATAACTGCGATTATTTGTACTTACTGGTCTAATTGGTTTATTGTTTCATATTGACTTGTTTGTAATCTATATCTCATCTAATACTAAGAGACCCAAGATTGCAACATGCTAAATCATGACATGCGAATGGTCAAAACGATTAACTACCGGGACAGACCAATAGATGTTTGATGACATATTTTTAACTCCAGCAAGGCTATATTTTTAAGCGAGCAATCCAAATCTGCCATAAATTGAAGCCATCAAGATATTTCCCTCCAATTAAAGAAAACTGACTTATCACGGTTTTAAACACATATCAACCGATGCGCTATTTATAGACTTGTATTAAATTGTATTTATATAGCTTTTTTCTTTCGAATATAAGATATCACTAAGCGCTTACTTTGCGAAATAATACCAACTGGTTCTAGTCCTACTTAGAGCTAACTAAACATAAAGACTTCGTATAAACATCCACTTGGAATCCTGACTCTGGAAATATAGAAACGTATTAAAGGATAATCGAAATATTATCTAGCAATATTACTCAACGACACTAATCACCACATTTGACACCGCGCAACACAATATGCACATCATCACTTAGCGCAGACGTAATTCTCTGGGTCCCAAGTAAAAACCAGCTCTGGAGGACCAACCTCCTACAGCACATATGCTGACTCGGGACCCATTTGCCACATACATGCATACACTAAACCGTAAATTGTTAATTGTATCTTTCTTCGTTTATACATATTTATGTATATTTTTAATCTGTACGTGTGTACTATTTATGTCTTTTTTTCTTCTTATTTCCTCAATAAGACTTAATAATATATAAATAATTATATATGCTTCATAATATTGTCTCTCTGGAGTTCTGGTGAGATTAATTATTTATACAAGTTGCATAGATCTTGAAAGGAAGTCTGGAGATGTTAATAGATAGATTACTGACTGGGCGGCTAATTGGACCACTTTCTATGTCAGTATTTGTTGCTCTTTACACCCTTCCAACTGGAACACAGCAGCGTGTAGGTTTATTGCTGTGATATTGCAGAAATAGGAATGTGGGTGGCGCTTCCGTCTTCGAACATTACGTAGTTACTACCAATTAGATGCTTTTACTGTAGAGTGCAGTTTTGCAGTTACGTAAAATAAAACGCAATTCTCAAATAAATATCGTTAATATAAACAAAATAAATCACTCACGTGACTTTAAATTAACGTCTGTCGTCGCTGCGGTCGAGACGTGACCGTGGGCGGAGTCGCCACGTGTACAGCGGCCCTTATTTAAAGGCCGCGACACACCGCGCGAACACAGCTTTTAACTTAATTGCCGATTAGAATGAGCTAGGGTGAATAATTACCAAGGGCTCTAGCGATTTCGTGTAATTCGAATATTTCTCGTCGGCGGATTTCATTTAAATTTTTTTATTTGTCGTCTATGTAGGAATGAGAAATAGTCGAAAGTAGAAACTATTAGAAGGAAACTCTCTTTTTATATTCACAACTAGGTTTTGCCCGCGGCTTTGCTCGCATTAAGGCATATTTGATACTAACTGTGCCCGCGACTTCATCCGCGTATAAATGCAATTACTAATCAAATCATCTGAACGTATGAAGTTCATTTACTTACCTACCTACTTATTTCTCGAAAGTTATGTAATTAAAATTACAATAACTTTTGATAGAGTGGACCGATTTTAATGAAACAAAGACTAAATGTTGTTCTAGGATATGCTTTATGATTATCTTACAGGTTTTATCGTGAACGTATTACTTTAACAGTGATTTGTTTTCAAAAAAATAGACAGACATTTCTAAAAATGATTGAAATGTATTTTTTACTTATTTCTAAACACCTGCAACATTATTTTTAACATATTAGAATCTTATTATATATGTAATGTGTTGTGTGGTTGTGTATGTCGTTTTATTTAAACAATAAGCTGAATAAGTTGCTCTGAAATAGGAGTATTTATTTGGTTAGACACAATGTTAGACAACAATAAAAATTACAATATTATACAAAATACAGTACTCTTCTTAACCTAACTTACTAATTATATAAAAATTTTAAATACCTGAAATAGGAGAAACAACGTTCAAAGCTACTGCTTCGCTTTATTAATTATTCCTTATTTAATTATAGATTACAACGTGAACGTTACAAAATGGCATCTGGTTGTCATTATTCTATAGTTAATCCCGCAAGTCTCTACCATAGATAATATAAAGTTTAAAAAAACATAAATATTTCAATAAATAAAAATTCAAATAAAGATTTAAATGATCTTCATTTACATATGTATAGAAGAAGATACTTTTTTACTGGTTAGGACTTTTAATTTTACTGAATACGGATTATATTTACTTATATATATACTTTGCTTTGCACTGTCATGAGGATTTCGAATCGGATTAATTTGCGATCGATCTTATATATTTCAACGACGCAACTTGTATATTTTACTATTTGTATAATTTCTTTGTATCAATTAAAATATTTGTTAAAAATACGCTAAAATTGACGAAAAAACACAGCAACGCTGCCTGACAGTTTTCTGTAGTAACTGATAAAAAAATATCACATGTATTTATATGTATTCAATGGGTAAAATAAAATTAAGTAAAAATTGAAGCTATGAGATTTTAGCTGTTTTAAAAAGGTTCTTTTAATTTTCATAAATAATTAAGATATTAAAAAATAATGCCGAAAACGAATGTTTACCACCTCCATAGTATATTTATCTCATTCTCTTAAAAATTAACCAGAATACTAAATTTCACTTCTACACGAAGTAAACTCACACTCGTTTTTATTTATTATGAAATTTACACCAGCAACTTTTTGACTGTGGTTGTGTATATCGTTTTATTTAAACATTAGGCTGAATAAGTTGCTCTGAAATAGGAGTATTTATTTGGTTAGACACAATGTTAGACAACAATAAAAATTACAATATTATATTAACTGATAAAAAAATGTCACATGTATTATATATATTCAATGGGTAAAATAAAATTAAGTAAAAATTGAAGCTATGAGATTTTAGCTGTTTTAAAAAGGTTCTTTTAATTTTCATAAATAATTAAGATATTAAAAAATAATGCCGAAAACGAATGTTTACCACCTCCATAGTATATTTATCTCATTCTCTTAAAAATTAACCAGAATACTAAATTTCACTTCTACACGAAGTAAACTCACACTCGTTTTTATTTATTATGAAATTTACACCAGCAACTTTTTGACCCAGATATACTAGGTATATAAAATCATTCTAAAACAGCCCTTGTATTATGAAAATTAATACCTAAACAGTGTATGTAATAACAATTTTATTACGAGAAAGTCTAAAAATACTAAATAGCCTCTTTGCTAAGTAAAAGGGTCATAAAAAGGGCCATTGCACACGGCACGATGGGACGCGACACGCGCGCGCACGCACTCTCCAAATTATTTCACTTAGGGTCACTGTATACTTGCTTGGCTGATGGTGAACACGCGTGTCGCGGGAACGCCCACCGAAAATCGTTATAGGCAATTTGTACAAAACATATTATTCGCTTTTTCTATCCAATGTCTGTAATATATCGTGGTGAAACGCTAAAACATATAAAGCATAAAAAAACACATGTAGACTTGAAATTTACCACAGTAACTTCCTAATAGAAATATAAACACCTGTTTAAGACGTAACAGTCGTATGATCAAATCTTCATAAGAATAAAAATGATTCAAGGTAGAAGAATGGCGATGGTAATAAAAACAGATTTACTGATTAAAAAAATAAGACAAGCTATCGTCCGTACCCTTGACTTTGGTTAGGTTGATTGTAATATAAGATTTGATAACAATAAAATATAAGCAAAATCACTTAAATACTATATAGCATTTTGATAGAAATCAGATTCAGTTGTATATATCGGGAGAGTTACTATTGACCTGCGTCCGTACTACAGACTATAACCGGGGAGTTATTATTGACTGGCTTCTATTTAGCCTGTTCTGAAATCTGAAAATGGATTGGAGGTTCGACTGTTCATGGATCTTGATTACCATTGGCTATAAGCTTTAGAATGCCTTGCAATTCAACCAACGACAAGACACTGAACATCCTCGCTCAGTCAGTTGGGTTAGACAATTCTACGGATAATTCATAACTACCTTCAGTGTTGCATTTCTGTATCGTCTAACGTTTATAAATCGATTGGTCTTGGTGGATTGATCAATCAAAAAATCATAGCCACGAAGTCATTATGGATGACGTCATACTTACACGTAAACGCCATTTTATCCTCGTCATAACATATGCAACAAACAAAATTTTTAATTTAGTACAATGAATGAATGGATAGATGGCGTTTTATTCAAATTTAACAGTTACGTAACAATTTTATTCCCGATTTTGTACATTAATATTTCACATACATTTAGATAAAAGTTTATTTTAGGACTTTATTTTAATTGAATAATAATTTGCACGTTACATTCACCACTCGCAGTGGTCATACTATTATATTATCGAATGGTCAGAGTTATAGCGCAGATAAACTAAATATTTGTTTTAATGAAAACAAAAAATACGACACAAAAGTTCCTGCTTCGACAAATCCCCAATCAAAATCAAACATTCATTGTGAATTCATACCGAAAGGTATTGTTGTTCGAGTCGCATCACAATGGGGTCCATACTACACGAATTACATTGGACACAATGTTGGAATCCGTTCGACAAACATTTGTTTTGTTACATTTGTGTGAACACATGTAAAGTTGTAATACGCGTTCCACACTGTTTTGTTAATTAACCAACATTAATATTGTCTTGCTCTATATAGGACAGGTCTTTAGATAAAATTTGTAAAGGATAGTATATTTTAACATGAATTAATCGGTGATATCAAAGTTTTGCTACAATGATGGTAGGTGAGAATTTTACAGTCGGGAATATATCAACTGCAATACGATTTGCCATTACTTAGCAAGCTGTCAAAGTGAACGGACGTCTGCTATAACCATAAGTGTTTTTTAGGGAAACCTTTATCATCCAATATGCGTATTTAATTTCTGTTACTGTAGGAAATGAAATATTTTACATACTTGACTTATTTAGATTAATTATAAATAAATATTTTATGTAAGTTACTGCGACTACAAAGACTGATAGTTTTATGGTTAATCTATTGAACTGAATCCTATATACTAAATGTATTCTTAATTACAAAACTATTTAATTTTGTAATATATGTAATTAGTTTTCTCACTTTAGTTATATAGAAACATAAAATTAAAAAAATCTCATCCTGATTTCACTGCCATTCCGCAATATTAATTCGGGACACTATGTCATAAATGCATGATTACAGATAGGCAATACTTTTACCGTGTTGAGCGTTGGTATATGTTTTCAGTGGTAGAAGTTTTCAGACATAAAGTCAAACAACAGAAAAATCGCTATGCTTAAATTTTTTTACGATAAATATACCTTCATGCTATAACCGCGTGTTTCTCTTTTGCACACAGTAAAGCAATATCACTGTTCTTCTCATACGGTTTGTTTAGTTTTTTGAAATCTTCACATTTTATTGGACATATGAATTTTTTGACATAAAATTTGAGGATTTATAAAAACATTATATTATGAACGGTTTAAAATTGGACTTAATTCATATTAAAATGAGTTCGTTAATCAAAAATTAAAACGAAATGCACTGAGCTTCAGTATAATAGGTGATGATTGTACTTGTTTAGTGTATCACAGTTGCCGACGCACTCCGTGTGAATTATATATGCAAAATTTAATTCATTTGTGATAATCTATTTATACGTCTGGGTGTGTGCATATGTCATTATCATCAGCCAGTAAGAGACCCACTGCAGGGCAATAGGTATGGGCGTAATCACCACGCCAGCCCACGATGTATAAGCGATTACAAACTCTAGATATTCTGTTTTTCCACATATAATAGTACAACAAGAAAGTTTCTCAGCCTCAAGTTTCCTTACGAATGTTTTCTTTCACTGAGACCGATAGTTTTACCAATCTTAATTAGTAAAAAATGTACACGATTTCCGAAAAATTCGTCGCTACATACCGGGGTTCGAATCTGTAGATATCGAAACGATATTCCACCGGTCAAACCTCTAGAACACCACTACTTTATGCATGTACGCATGCACAAGAACTATGGTATATAAATATAGTATTGATGTCGTATTTTATTTTCCCATATTCTAACTTAGGGTGCTCAAACGGGTCGGTCGCGAGTGCTTTTTGAGTCGATCTAAAAAAAACACAGATTTTGTTTTAGTAGGTAAGTAACTGAAACAAAATGTAATGGATAAACAATTAAAATGTATTTGATTGATAATATGATCAGAATAAACCCCCTCATCACTTTCGTTTATCGTTTTAGTGTGACTTACCTATATCTCCATAGCAGATAATTCAGCGTCACACATAGTTGCAGCCTTTTAGAGTAGATCGATTATAGTCTAACAATATTGTGGTCGATCCCCAGCAGTTCAAGTTTGAGCATCTCTGCTCTACATACATCTATATTCTTTTATACATTTTCATTGAGAATCTCCTTACCAATCTTTCTTACCCTTGGTATGTAAAACCGCTTTGCGATTCACCTTTGTGTGAACACATGTAAAGTTGTAATACGCGTTCCACACTGTTTTGTTAATTAACCAACATTAATATTGTCTTGCTCCATATAGGACACGTCTTTAGATGAAATTCGTAAAGGATAGTATATTTTAAAATGAATTAATCGGTGATATCAAATTTTTGCTACAATGATGGTAGGTGAGAATTTTACAGTCGGGAATATATCAACTCCAATACGATTTGTCATTACTTAGTAAGCTGTCAAAGTGAACGGACGTCTGCTTTAACCATAAGTGATTTTTAGACAAACCTTTATCATCCAATATGCGTATTTATTTTCTGTTACTGTAGGAAATGAAATATTTTACATATACAAATATAGTATTGATGACGTATTTTATTTTCCCATATTCTAACTTAGGGTGCTCAAACGGGTCGGTCGCGAGTGCTTTTTGAGTCGATCTCAAAAAAAAAAACACAGATTTTGTTTTAGTAGGTAAGTAACTGAAACAAAATGTAATGGATAAACAATTAAAATTTATTTGATTCATAATTAGATCAGAATAAACCCCCTCATCACTTTCGTTTATCGTTTTAGTGGGACTTACCTACACCTATATAGCAGACAATTAAGCGTTACACATTGCAGCCTTTTAGAGTAGATCGATTATAGTCTAACAATATTGTGGTCGATCCCCAGCAGTTCAAGTTAGAGCATCTCTGCTCTATATACATCTATATTCTTTTATACATTTTCATTGAGAATCTCCTTACCAAAGGATCTTTTTTACCCTTGGTATGTAATTGAGAATCTCCTTACCAATCTTTCTTACCCTTGGTATGTAAAACCGCTTTGCGATTCAAAAATGATGTAAACCTGTGAACGGTTAAAAAAAACGCAAATAACGCAAAAGTTTATTTCGAAAATGTAAAAAGTTTAGTGCCTCACCAAAAGGTTTTGTTCGCTAAAGTTAACATTATTTATTTCAAATTATTACGGCTTGAGTTAAAGAAACAAAGTTTTAAAGAAACCCAAGTTTTGAATGTTTCTACACGAGTTATTATATCTAAAAATGTATAATATTTGAGCTTAGATTATACAAGTAATCGCCCGCGATTCGGTCTGCGTTAAACCACTACATATTATAATAACAAGCCCTCTGTCAACAATTGCAATTGTATGACCCACAAAAGTGGGTATATCGAATATGAAAAAGAAATGACCTACTCAATTTAGTTCGAATAAGGGAAAAAATAAAACCCTTCCACCATGTGTGTAATGTGTGCACGTAGGTGAGGTGATATGATGTGTATACCCAAGTAAAGAAGCCAATTTAGTAAATAACGAACGCTCTAATACCCACTGATGTATATCGTATGATAATTTGCGACAACTTTAGTCATTGTTAAAATAGTGCCTGTCAATAGCAATATGCTTCATCCCTGCTTCCATGCCCCATGCTTCAGTGATCATCTGGGATCAGCCCGTGTAGCTATCTATACATATGATACATATAATGTAAATCCAACGTGTCTGCAATTTTTAGATTAAAAAAAATATATATTGTTGCAGGTGTCTAGGAATAAGTTATAAAATATATATAAGTCACTTTTAGAAAAGTCTGCCTGTATGTCTGTTTGAACACGCATCACTACTTCAATATTGCGTTCACGATAAAACCTCGCCAGGTGAATCATCATTACATAGTATAAAACAAAGTCCCCTTTTTTTTTTTTTTTCATCCCTGCTTCCAGGCCCCATGCTTCAGTGATCATCTGGGATCAGCCCGTGTAGCTATCTACATAATATAATAAGAAAGTAAATCTAATTTGCGTGCAGTTTTTAGATTTTTGAAAAATATATTGTTGCAGGTGTCTAACAATAAGTTATAAAATATATATCAGACACTTTTAGAAAAGTCTGCCTGTATGTCTGTTTGAACACGTATCACTACTTCAATATTGCGTTCACGATAAAACCTCCCCAGGTGAATCATCAGTACATAGTATGAAACAAAGTCCCCGCCCGCGTCTGTCTGTCTGTCTGTTCGCGATAAACTCAAAAACCACTGAACGGATTTTCAAGCGGTTTTCACCATTGGATAAAGTGATTCACGAGGATAATTTGTCAGGTTTTTTTTTTATAATCAGGTCGGGACAACGTCTGCCGCTAGTAAAGCATATACTCAAGTAACATTTAGTCTGTTTCATTAAAATCGGTTGACTCTGTCAAAAGTTATTGTAAATTTAATGACGACGTGACTTAAGTACGAGAGAAAAGTAGGTAAGTAAATGGACTTAATACATTCAGATGACTTTCTTAGTCACTGTTTTCTACGTCAAGATCCACGTGTACGAAGTTTTAGAAGAATAACATCATAAGACTTGAGACACCCAAGCCAGCCCTCACCTTTTTTTTTTTTTTTTAACGTGGGGAAATCCCTTATGGATAC
>MU159011.1:82706-123303 GCA_015888305.1 Antheraea pernyi
ACAACCTAAATAAAACAAGTCCTTTTTGTATCCCTGACAATATGTATACAAAATGTAATGATGTATCGTTTGAATAGTTAAGTCGTTTAAGGGTAACTAACAAACAAATTTACATTTGTATTTATTATATTAATAATGATGGTTGTATTAACAAATGTTTTCTTTTCAGGCATGGCCGGTGGTGGGATGGGGCAAGCGATGGGAGGCTACTACGGCGCAGCCTATGGACCTCTCGGAGCCAGCATGGCGGCGGCGGCTGCTGCGGCGGCTCAACAGAACGCTATATCAGCTGCTTTGACTCCCAATGCTCAGGTAAAATACTTAGCATAAAAATTACAGAAGTTTATAAAACGTTACTATTCATTTAAATGAACTATATGTCAGCCTCTTCCACAGCATATCGTATATATTAATAAACTTAAACTTTGTATCCCTTTTTAACGGAATTGGGCGAACGGCTGAACGTGAAATTTGGCATAGTTAAAGTTTATATGGAGGAGAAGTGCAGAAAGCTATTTATTAACCGACTTCAAAAAAAGGAGGAATAAAGTGCATTAGAAGTATATTAAATTAATTAAAATATGCATTACTCACACTACTGCTTCAATTTTACACAACATATATACACATGTAAATAAAAAAGACATTTTGACATCTGTCAATAAAAGACTTCAAAAACGGTTGTGAAGGAGGTTGCTATGCTCGACTGTATGTATTATTTTACTCTTACGTTCCAATTACCCTTTTTCATTCTACATTCTACAATTATATTATAACATTATACCCTTTGACAAAAGAACCCTAATAAAATTCAAACTTTAAAAAATCAATGAACTATGGTCGAATATTGACCTCTCGGCGCCCACTAGTATATGTAAATAGGCTAAGATATATCAGTTCAATACCTTTTTGTCCTCGTTGTCTCAACCGACTAGGAAGTAACTGGACGGTAATGCAACGGAAGTCCGTTACGGCAATATGGCGTCACGTTTTTGTACCATCCAGCTAGATAATAATTAAACATAACCAAAACTTCTATTAAATCATAATTAATATAATTCATTACTTATCATAATAATCTGTTTGTAGTTTTCTATATTTTATTTACTTTATAACAAAGAGTCGCTCATAATATTTCCTGTGTTATTTAAGTACCGAATTAGTTGATAGATGGCACTACAGATAATGAAGCTTTGATTTAATTTGTTACTTACTTACATTGAAAGCAGATGGCAGCACGGTCGCGCGTCCATATATACATAATTAATTCTATTTAATGAGTTTTATCATTATTCAATTAAAATTTTTTTCTTAAAATATTTTTTTTCAATTTTTGATTGTTTAGTATACTATTTATTGACAAAATCAAAAATATTTAAAAAGTTTTGCTTCAATCGCGTGCGACTGTTACACGCACTATTTTTGTTTGAGTAGCTTTTGACATGAAAAAAAAAGGAAAAAGAAAGAAAAAGAAAGGATTCATCATACTTCACGCTCCAACAATTTGCATTATTTATACAATACTCAATAAATATATTATTACTTGACCCACTCTTTTAGTTGGGCATTAAAAAAATTCCAAGGGGGCAATCGAATACCGATACGAAAAATACCGTATTGAATGTTCATAGACCAATGCCGATACATTCAGTAGTTTTGACTTGATTAAGCTTCAAAAGAACTGTATTGTCTATTTATAATAGTCCGGTGAAGCTGTTAAGACCTTGCTTGGTCAATAGCGTAGCCAGTTCGAAAAAAAAAAAGTCTATTTATAATATTGTATATGTCGCATCGTTTTAACCCAATATCTGGTAACCCAACCGACCTAGGAAAGCGCCACACATCAACTCAGTATAACGTGTATTACGACTTATTGTGGGTTTAGATTTCGGGTAATAGAGGTTTCAATAAGAGGCGTCAATTTTTTCAATTTAACGAGGTTCGTCTTAACGAGGTTTTACTGCAATCTATATTTACTGGACTGGAATATATGATATCACTAGCTTCTGCCCGCGACTTCGTCCGCGTGGAATAGTTAATTTAGGCTAACTATCACGCAGCGGAAGCTCTTAAAACGAAAAAAAAAAACCGACTTTGAAAAATTCTTCATTGGTGCTCCGCTCCTATGGGTCTCAGCGTGATGACATGTAGCCTGCAGCCTTCCTCGATAAATGATGTATCTAATACTGAAAGAATTTTTCACATCGGATCAGTAATTCTTGAGATTAGCGCGTTCAACCAAACAAATAAGCTTTATAATATTAGTAGAGATTACTACCCTTCTCTCATACTTACCTCGAGCCCTCATTCAAATTACAATAACTTTTGATAGACTGGACCGATTTTAATAAAACAAAGACTAAGTGACTTCCGAAGATATGCTTTATGATCTGTAATTGACGTTTTATTGTAAACCCTGTACTTTATTTAATAAAAGAAAGACTAAGTTTTTCCCGAAGATATGTTTTATGATTTGTAATTTGCAGTTTTGTTGTAAACTCTTTACTTTAGCAGTGATGCGTGTTCATACAAACAGACAGACAGACAGACATTTAAAAAAATGATTCAAATGTATTCGATTACTTATTCCTAGACACTTGCAACTATTTTTTTTTACGAAAGTCAAATAAGTACAGACACGTTAGATTCACATTCTTATTATATGTATATTATACTCGAATCGGTATGTTTTGATCACATAAAAAAAGACTTCAAAATGTAGACATCAAAGAACTGAACAAAAAAACCGGTAGTGGCGTAAAACCGTAATGGTTTCCGATAAATTGCTTAAACCGTAAAACCGATGCAACGTGCGAGAATAATCTAACTAACAATACACCTCTATTATCATCAGCGTGATGATTATTAATCAGAGGGGGTTTATTAAAAATAGCTAAATCATCCACATTATTAACGTAACTTTAATATCTAATTTGTCGAAATTCGCCACTCGTTTAAGAGTTTCGGAACGCTGTGTGAACCTTTTTTAATGAGCGTGTAATTAACACATCTAAGTTTGTAATCTTTACCGCGTTTAGATTAACTTACTTTGTTATGATTTTAAAAATCTAAATATATAAAAATACAGTGTCATGATGTTTGTCACGATGAACTCCGAAGCTGTTTAACTGTTTATCTTCATAAAATTTGGGATTTATATCTATGTACAGAACAATGACTAATAAAGTTAAATTAATTAAATTACTATCTACTTTTGTCTTGTATTTAAATCGCGTCGCCATTAAAATGACAATAACTTTTGATACAGTGAACCGATTTCTAATACCGTCTAATACCGTCGACTTTATAAGGATATACACGTACACGCTCATTATCTTTTTTTTTTTTTTTTTCTTTTGTGTAAAACAGAACATGTGGGTCACCTGCTGTTAAGTGATCACCACCATCCATGGACACTAACAACCCCAGAGGAGTCGCAAGTGCGTTGCCATCTTTCGGAGGGAAAAGTTAGAGGAGGGAAAGGGAGAGGAGAGGGGAGATGGGTCTCCGGCGCTCTCACTGACCGAGCGAAACGCAACAATGCAAGCACTGTTACTTCACGTCGGTTTTCTATGAGAGGGTGGTACTACCCCGGGCGAGCCGACCCATTCATGCTGAAATCAATAATAGTTTCAGCGTGGCTCTACCACCATAGCGTGGCTCTACCATCACCATCTTTTCCACTCTTTTCCACACTCACACTAAAAACATCCAATCAAAGCATATGAAAACATGTATATCAGTACTCATTTTGCTGTATATACAGAGATAATATATATGATTGTTTATGATCACTTATATGCTATGGTATGTAAATTGTAACATGTTCATAATATTTGTAACTGTCTCCTACAACACAGTATACACTAACGTAGGAGGCAGGGACCCCTTTATTTATAGAAATGTAACAAAATACTTAATAAAGATTATTAGTGTAGTAGAGTGTAGTGATTTTAATGAAACCAAGAATAAATGTTATTCGAGGATATTCTTTATAATTTTATTGGTAAGGTTTTACCGTGGACGCAGTACTTTAGCAGTGATGCGTGTCTAGTGATAGTTAAGGGCACTTTTGTATGAATGTTACAACAATAGTTTATCTAAGACTTTGGTTCGAACCATCCAGTCTTTGTAGCGTTCTCTATTAATTCGAGTCTGAATCCGGTTACGAGCAAAAAGCTTACCGCTTTGTTCCCCTTCGCTGAACGTTGGGGAGGAGAGGCCGATCGGGTTGAATTTTAAATTGGTATCTAAAAGGTTTTACAGAGTTTGAGAAACACTGAAAAGTTTTAATTAAAGAGTTTTAAAACCCTCGAGCGTTTTAAATCTGTTATAAGTAAAAAACGTGGATAAAGCATTTCTTTGTTATAGTAGAATGGCAAAATGACGGATTTATGCTTCATACTAAATACAGTACCCACAATTTATAAAGAACGGTGACCACTGAAAAATCCTCAAGCTACTACAAGTAAGTCAAAAAAGTCGAGGCTATAGATATAAGACTGGCGATAGAAATGAAAACTCAAAACAATGGAATTACTATGTTCTTTTTAAATTTTTAAATCAATTTAAGTCTGAATTATTTATATTTCATAATTTGTGATCTGAAATTATTAACATTACTCTGGTGTTCACATCTATTGGTACCTACTCCGAGTAATAATTATATACATTTTTATACAATCTATGAATTAACCAAACATGTAATGGGCTGCAAAAGTACAATACAAAATATCAACATGTACACGGATCGCTATACTACGCTTCGCCAGTCTGACGCAAATGCAATACGTCACGAGCATGTCGGTAACGCTTCGCTAGCATGTCGGTGACACGAACCTACCAAAAATAGCTAAACGCGGCTAAAGAAGTTGTCACTTAAAAAAGTATATAGTGTTCCAATTGTCACGCCCCGTCACTTAGCTGTACTATAGATTATAATGTCTTCTATTACATTCCACAAAAGTAGACAATGTATATAGACAATGAGGCTCAATAATAAATTATACTCTTTGAGATATAGTAAATAAAACGTCATATATGAAAACAGATTAAATTTAATAATAAATTATGAACATAGCAAAATCTCTGGAATAAAACATTATTCTGTTAGGAACATTTTGCTAATTTATTACCGCAGGCGTATTTTAGTCTGTGATTAAAGTTAAATTTAATTTAATTTGTACAAATTGCGTTATAAAATTTGGTCTAAAATGATGCCTACTTTTTATTACATTATTAGTACCGTTAGTTATTGTTAGCTACGGGGCACTTTAATATCTAATTTTACAAACCACGTACTCTATTGACTAAAGGTTGTAAACAGATTTTTAATAATATTTAAAACAAATGCGCTGACATGAAAAACCTTAAAGAAGAGAGAAAGGAAATCTAAAATGTTTTGTCAGTTTCGTTTCGCACCAATATTGGTGCCGAAATTCTGTCAATGATTGGTGGTTTCTCATTTGTATCAGAAATCTGCACCAATCAGAAAAACATAAATGGAAAATATTTAATATGTATGACATCTTGATGAGATAGTGTCTAAAAGAAAACCTACAAGGTTTTCAAAGAACATTTTCAATAGCTGAACGTAGATTTGCTAATATGGTAACTTAACTCGTTTCAATGACTTGTGATGACGGTTTTCCGCTATATGTATTGTGGTAGCAACCTCTCGAGTAGGTACTACAAGTAATGTAAGGCAATGAAGCTGACTCAATATTTAGACAAAATAGATATTCGACTATACTTTTTTATTACTAGTACAAAATACAAGCAACTCTGTACGCGTAAATTACATTAAACATTACCTATAGACGCAACCATGGACGAAGTTTTTTTTTAATAGTAGCACGGCAAAATGACTGCACTGTGCCTGATGGTAAGCATAGTACAATCCCGGGCGAGCCGACCCATTCATGCTGAAATCAATAATAGTTTCAGCGTGGCTCTACCACCATAGCGTGGCTCTACCATCACCATCTTTTCCACTCTTTTCCACACTCACACTAAAAACATCCAATCAAAGCATATGAAAACATGTATATCAGTACTCATTTTGCTGTATATACAGAGATAATATATATGATTGTTTATGATCACTTATATGCTATGGTATGTAAATTGTAACATGTTCATAATATTTGTAACTGTCTCCTACAACACAGTATACACTAACGTAGGAGGCAGGGACCCCTTTATTTATAGAAATGTAACAAAATACATAATAAAGATTATTATTATTTCAATGAAATAAAGATTAAATGTTACTCGAAGATATGGTTCATGATTTTTATAAACAAAGTCTTACATAAACACAGTACTTTAGCAGTGATGCGTATTCATACAAACAGACAGACATACATGTGTAAAAATGATTAAAATGTATTTTATTACTTATTGCAAGACACCTGCAACATTATTAGTTATCTCAGATAGTGTGAATTATGTGTAGAAGACACGTATAATAAAAACGTAAATCTAAGGTGTCTGTACTTTTTAGATTTTGTAAAAAAAATGTTGCAGGTGTCTTGCAATAAGTAACGTGTCTTCTACACATAATTCACACTATCTGAGATAACTAATAGCCGACACAACCCTCAAATCGCGACTCGTTCAACCACCAGACGAGAGGGTGTACTGAGGATTCTGTTCACGCTCTACCCGATTACCCATGGGGGCAAACATCGGGATAAATAATCTATTATATAATTACACCCTTAACCCGTAAAAGGGTCGGCAGCGATACTCGACGCGGGTTTAAGAAATAGTGTTGATTGAAAATTGCATTAGCAGCATCTCATGAATATTTATAACATTGTTTGTTGGTTCCTTTAATGATTTCACGAATTTAGAGCCAGTTATATATTTCTATTATATCTGCAATGATCATAGCCTCAACTCGACATATATCACTACATCGTACTATTTCTAATTATCAAAAACTTTCGACTCTTGAACAACTGAATTGAGATCGAGGTACCATACGTTTAGTATAACTGATTTCAATATGAGAAATATTCATTGCATAATTTTTGAAGATATTTTGACTATAACAGTATTATATTTAATCATTAAATCATCAGTGGAAAATAATGTATACATAATTCATCACAAGATGACGTTAAATTACCAGAAATCCCGTTTTTAATACAATCCGCAACTAGGCATTAAGAACTCAGAACAATCATAACGTGGATCTCACAAATGCCGCATGTAGGATTTGAACCTATAACACTCCGTTCTGACAGTCCACGAATCCCAGGGATTGACCTTCAAATCGGTGGTGATCCTGCAAACAAAGGGCATAAGGATGCAAATCCACGATAGTGCTTCACATGCTATAGTGGCAATATCCAGACACACCCACACCTGTGTCTACTATACCGACGTGGCTGATGACGCAGTTAGTAGGTTCATCCATCGGGCCATGGACGCTCCGGCGCGGCATATTGTGGATTATAACTTAAAGATGGCGATAGGGGACCGGAATGAAACCGCCATAAAGGCAATTACGTCTAAAATAGTTAAATAAATATATATAAAAAAGAACTACCCAATAGATGCTCATACAAATACGATTTTTAACTTACATATTAAATTTTTCAATCCGATATACAAATATTTCGATCCCATATACACGTATTCATTTGTGAATCATGCAATTTCGATTGTATGGTTCACAAATGTATATATGTATGAATAGCTTAGAATATTTAGCTAGGGCAGACGCGTCCTTTTCCAGGTAACAGCCCAAGCCGAGGTGTGCGTGCACCCTTGTGTATGTTACCTAAAACCCAAATCGGTTGTGTGCCTTAAGCGCCAACCTTAGTACTCCGGTGAAGCTGTGAAGACCCTGCCGGGTCAATAGCGTAGTCAGTTCGACGAAAAAAAAAAAAAAACTTCCATATTAAATAAAACGATAGCAAAAAACTGGTGCGGACCGAGAGTCTGCAGATAAGAAGAAAAAAAAAATCTATAGCAGTCGGTGCAGGGGAAACCGATCGCTTAAATTAATAAGCTCTTAGTGCAGTCAAAATGAAGAAATCCCTTTAAAAAAGGGAAATGTAAAATAATGGCATCCGTGTATACACACGCACAAGAGCGTAATAAAACATCTCCAGGTTTTTGTTTATGACTTTGGCATTTGACCTTCATCCTAGCTGATGTTAAGTCACGATATGGTACAAGGCGGTAGCACCCTAAGAGGATTGGTTCTCTAATTCGGCTGCCGGAACACACTTATAGGTGCTTGGAGAGACAGAAAAGGCTTTGTGCATGTTGCCTTAATATTAACTAAGCGAAGTTATTCTGTAAAATGAAGAGAGGATATTTCCGCAGACAGTATTAATATTTACGACGTTCAGTTCTACCGAAGATACATGGTTTGATATTAAAGTTATTTGTTATTCAATGTCACTAAGAAACGCACGCAATTTATAGTTAAATTTTATAATATATAGTGATTATTATATAAATATATATCATTACATAGTATAAAACAAAATCCTCTGCCACGTTTGTTTGTCTGTTCGCGATAAATTAAAACTACTGAAAGGATTTTCATCCAAAACAATATAAATAGCTACTAATTCACCACATCACATTTACTTGGTCGGTATTAAATGCAGTTATCGGGCGGTTTTACGAAATTTTTAAGGAACCATTGTTTTTAGTATATCATTTGGCAAGGTTTTTATTATATTATTTATCAGGGCGGGACAACGTCCGCCGGGTCCGCTAGTGTAATATAATGTAAATATATAATATTTGTAACAATTAATTCGTTACTTATATAGGTATTGGGTTAATATCTAAAGGCTGTTATAGGGTGGATCGATATGTGAACGATGGTGACGTCTGGAAATAACGCCCCTCTGTGCATCTACCATAAAGGATTGTAACGTGGAATGTATTTTAAATATATACATATATGTTAAAAAGATAAACCAGATCGGGTTTCTTGTTCGGTTCTTCTCGATGACTGGGTTGTTTTCGGACCCGGTGGTAGTTTTGACGTTCATAATCGCTTTCTTAGGGCCTAAATTGAATAAAGTTTTTTTTATTTTGATTTTTATTTATTTCTCTTAGAAGTCATGTAATTTATATAAAACGTTGAGGCAGTCATCGAGGCGACCGACAGAAGAGAAAACTCAAAACAACGGAATAACTGTGTTCTCTTTGAGTTTTTAATTTGATTGTAGTCTGAATTATTTAAACTTCACAATTTGTAAATTGCAATTGTTATCACTAGTCTGGTTTTCACTTATATTGTCACTCGGAGCAATAATTATGCACATTTTTATACAGTTTATGAATTAATCTAACCTTTGATGGGATGCACGATTTCAATAAAAATTTCAATATGTACACAAGCTCTTATACTACGCGTCATTAGACTGACGCAAGCGTATTTCGGTCGGTGTCGCTTTACTAACATATAATTGACGCGAAATCATAAGTTTTTGTTTGTTTGTTTGTAGTCCGGTGAAGCTGTTAAGACCTTGATAGGTCAATAGCGTAGTCAGTTCGAAAAAAAACATAAGTTTTTGTCTTGTCAAATACCAAATCAACGTGCCTAAAGAAGGTAAAGTTTAGTAAAGGGTGTAAAAAATGAAACCTTACACCGAAAGTCGTGTAGTTTTATTAACATCTTATGAAACGTATCCGAGAAACGTTTAATTAAAACCAACGTGATTTTCGGTAGTCCCCCAGGACGGGTCCGATCCATCACCCATTGTGCCAACTTAATAGAGCCCCGAACTATCCGATGAGGTGGCATTTTTTTCGATTAACGTATCGAATCGACCCTCCCCCCTCCCGTAAAAAAACCTACGAAACAATATAATCAGCTACTATTCACCAGTGCACATTTACCTGGGCGGTATTAAATGCAGTGATCGGGCGGTTTTACGAAGTTTTTAACGAACCATTGTGGTTTTTAGTATTCGATTATGTTGATTGATGATTTATGTTGACGTATGGTTGTCGTGGGCGCTCATTAGACGGCGGTAATGTGTGAAATCTGTGTGGTTCACTACTGCCAGAGATATTAAATGATATCAAGCGGTAAACACTATGTGACAATTGGTTTTTGATGTGAAAACTTCTTAATGTGCGTTGATCGGTATTTTTGGCAGGAGATAAATTTATAAGTACGCATGACCGTATTGCGCTTGCACCGCTTGCGTCAGACTAGCGATGCGTAGTATAAGGTGCATGTAATATTGCGCCGAGGCAATGGCGAAAGTGGGGTGGTAGGGCTTTACAGCCTGACTGGGTCGCAACCACCATGTATGTGGCGAAAAAGCCCGTCACAGTGATTCGCTTCTGCGGGTCGCGTTTCGGGATCAGTTGTGCATATCCAGCTGTTCGCAGGCCGCCATGACAGCGGTGACCGGCTGCTTGGATTGTACTGTGCTTACCACCAGGCATAGGGCAGTCATTTTGCCGTGCTACAATAAAAAAAAATCGCACGTTTACGTTTGATTGATTAATAGATTTTATAAAAATGTACATAATTATTGCTTCGAGTGCCAATATATATGAAAAATCACACTACTGTTAATAATTTCAAGAAATAAAATTTAAAATTTAAATACTGTCATTTACACTATAATCAATTTAAAATTTCAAAAGACAACACGGTTATTTCATTGTTTTGAGTTTTCACTTCTATCGGCAGTCCTTATGACTGCCTATCTTTTTTTAATTTTAGTTTTGGCATACAATCTTCCAGACTGTTACTGCCATTGCCAATATCACAAGTTTCTTGTGACAATTTCAATGTTCTACCAAGATAATGGGCCTCCCATTTTAGAACTTTCCGGTGAACTTATGTGACATCTCAGAATTCATGATCTGTGGTTGTACTTTGCATCTACGTCACTTGTCCACGATAACCGAATTATATTACGTAAATTGCCACCAATATTACAAAGTATAGTTTGCTTGTTTGTTACGCTTGCACGCCTTAACTACACAGCAAAAGCTAAATTCTGTATACAAATAGTCACTGGTACAGAAAAGGGGATAGCGTATCCTTCATCCAGAAAAATATACTATTCCCGAAGGACACAACACCAACACAACATGTAATTTAATTCTGTATGCTATGAAATAGACGGACAGTTCACTTAATGTTAAGTGGTCACTACAACCTGAAAATACGATTTTCTTTATTCGAATTTTACGGAAACTTTTAAAATGTTTGACATTCATATACTAAGTTTTGACTATAAGAAGAGAAGATAAAAATAAATAGATATCACGAAGCGGTCGTTCATAACTGGTCGGTAATAAAATAGCTGGTACCTGTAAGGGCGGGCAGTAAAACCTGGAGATAATGTCGCGGCGTCCGACTAATCCTGATTTAGCGCGCTAGCCGCAGCCCGTGACTCGTATGTTATGCGCAAACGGTCCGGACACACGGCCGACATGCTTCGTCAACAGATACAATATTTTATTACCAACAAATCATTTTACGTAAGCGTCAAAATTAGAGACTACACGGTGTTTCTATTTTTACACACATTACGGTCTATAGAACGTGTATGAAATAAAGAAAAGGAGTTTTTGGCAGGATTTTAGTGTGACATGTAATGGCTTTTATATTTTATACATAATTTTGTGTTATGTAACTTTATATTTTGTAATATTGGTGGATTTTTACGTAATATAATTCGGTTATTGGTCACAAGTGAATTGGATAGAAAATAAAATTGTGCAGCATGAATTCTGAGATGTCACAAAAGCTCCATGGAAAGTTCTAAATACTCGCAAATGGCAGTAATCATTTAGGAGAATGGTTGCCAAAAATAAAATTAAATAAAAAAATATTGACTACAGATTACAGTGTGATGACTTAAATGAAACAGTGCTAGCTAGCTCTTCTCCTTGGGCTGTATTTGTTCAAAATAGATATACCTCTAAATGTCTCACTGCTGGTCCGAAAACTGTTTTCATCGACTCACGACGTATTGTTGAATTCAAAAGTCAATTCCACAATTCTCTAATTTCTACAACTTTATTGCATTTTTCATACATTACTCAAGGTGGGATTTGTACTGAAGATGTATTCTTTCATTATCAGTCGATATTATTACAAATTAAATTCATTTTACTAGTTGTATGCGAATTACGATAAATTCGTTAGTACATGTCGAGACTCGAGACCTTTCGCTATCGGATCTTTAACCATACGTCTACTTACAATGTTACGTCGTTGTTGTTTACTATTTCTACATAAACTTGACCATTACATACTAAAATGCCATTATCGATACCATAAAAGCTTGAGTCAGTTTTGTATTTAACGATAGCTTCTGTATTCAGGAACAATTCATATGAACTACATTCCTCGTCAATCTTTTTGGTCGCTCTGTATATGGAAGTAAGTATATTCTTACGCGTAATATAATCAAAAGTTTAATACAAAATAAATGTATAAGTTTGTCTTTAAGTTGTCTCGACGTAATACATATAATATAAAATTATAAGTACGTTTGTGTTCTCTGCAACTATATACAGAGCGTTCAAAAAGTTAGGCTATAGGAAGTAGGATAAACGTGATTAATTTAAAATAAAATGTTTATAAAAGCATCTATATTTTTAACACTATCCCACCAGAATGCTAATTCCGAATGAATCACTTTTAATAGTTAATTACAGGATACTTCGGAATTAACGAACAAGTTGTAGAAATTACGCACTGAACTTTCGAACCGTGTGTGTCCTCTACGAGCTGTATTTTCCTTCACAATGTTGTGTTGGACTGACTTCATTAAAAAACTTAAAAATCCAAACCTTTATTCGATTCTTTTGTCGCGTTTGATTTGTGCGTCTGAGCGTATTACATACAACTGTACGTTACGTTCTTTAATCTTATATACCTTACGACGATCGTTATAGGACTCTATTTCAAATGAATTAAAGATCAATATAAAATAGAAACATTGGAGATTCACTGAAAAATTATATTTAATTTCCATTGAATCGGCGTATGAATATAATTCATATAAAGATAGATTACATTTCTTTTATAATGAGATTATGAAATTAACGTACAAAGGTCTTGGTTTTGTAAATATTTCGACTCGTTGGATTTATGACTTGTTTACTGTTAACGTTAGATTTGTAGTTACTATATTTCCTTTTGATTACCAAAGAAAAGTTAATCTGAAATTATTTCTTTTATTATATTTGAGATTAATAAAATCAAAATGCAATTATAATGATAAATTCTTAACTTACAGATTCGACATTTAATATTTTTTTGTATAATTTGTTACACTGTATACATATTGTGATCTTATAACTGGTTCAGCGTAATTAGATCACCTAGAAACATATATGAAAATACAATTTAAAGACCTAGGAAACCTAAATAAGGTTTTTTACTCACCACGGAAGGAGAACTACTTAATAGGTGTTATATAAAAAATATGACTAATTTAAGAGTTGATATATATATAATGTTACATATATAACTCTTCCTTTTATATGAGACTAGTATCCCGCTCCGACTTCGCCTGGGTGCAGTAGGTACATAAATTGCTTACGTATGAAGCCAGGGCAGATCTATTATACTTATGGCTTTTTTGATTGTTATGAAAACAAGTGAGAGTTAAACTACTGAACTGATCGTATTTTTTTATTGCTTTTAATCAATTATACAATCAATTCACTTAATCAATCGTTGTTTCACACTTTTTTATACATTATGTTATAAGGAACAATTGCGCCATACATTTTTCTCGTGTTAGTCTTATCTAATAACGCAGCACACGTCATAGAAGCTCTGAAAAAGCACTAGCGTTATGATTTTATATATACATTAATATAATAGATAGCCTAGGTCCATCTTAAATAACGTACTTCTTAAATAGTGAAAGGATTTATCAAATCGGTGCAGTAGTTTCCAAGTTTACTTTCGTCATATAAACAAACATATAAAATCTGCTTTCTTCGTATAGGTACTAATTTACTAATAAGGTTTATTAGTATAGATATTAATTTTTTTATTCTTTGTCCCAGGTCGGTTCATCGATGGACATGTCGAAGTACTCTATTGAAGCGGACAAGTATAGGAGTTACAGTATGTACCCCGACCCGTCACGAGGTTATCTAGATTCGGCGGCTCTCTCAAAGGCTTACATGTACATGGACCAAACACAACAGCGGTCGTACCCGATGGACATTAGTAAGATGTATACGGAGGCCTCGGCGGCGGCCATGGCTGGCCTCAATTCCGCGGTAAATTCTGCACCGTCCAGCCTATCTCCGCGCTCGCCGACCGATTCACCGGATATGTCGAAAACGCAAGAGCGGACTGAAGGTAGCACATCGTCGGGTTCGAACCCGTCACCCTCGTTGCCATACTATCAAAGCCCGTCGAGTATACTGATGCCGCAATACGGCGGTCAGTACGCTCAGGGAGCGCAAGGCGGTGCCGAGTTTAGACGGCCTTTAACAGTGATATTTTGACCTGACGTTTAGTGTTATTGTTGATTTTCGTGAACTGCGAAGATTTTTGTTGTATTTTGTGAACTCTTTATTGTTGGTTTTTTTTAATATTTCACTCATATCTTTCATCTAATATTTTAACATCTCAATCGATTATGGATGTGATTTTTCTTAAATTTTGTTTATCTTTAAAAAAACATCGAAGATAAACTTTGTCATATTCGTTGTTTTAACGCAATACGCTATGGTGTGTATTTTATTATTGTACAGTAGTTGATTTTTTTTTGTTAAAAAATTCTATCGCGGTTTCCAAAGTTCCTTTATGATTTTTCTCTTGTAGATTAGAAATGAATAAAACTAATTATTGAAATAAGAATAATTTTGTATTGTGTAAAGACTATTCTGGAGAGACAGATTTAATTTGGAAGTCAATATTTTATAGAGAACAATAACGAACAATAATTTTCATTGAATTACTTTGGTATATTCTGACGTTGGCATATGAGAATCAATTAATTTTCTAAATCTAACGTCCTATAAAAGGGTTCATCTATTACGTATCTTTTGTGCGGTCTACAATAAATCAGATTGTTCTTAAATGGGCATTGCGTTACTGTTTATTTATAATACTGGGGATTTTATCAATTCCTTAAACAATATAATTTATTGACTTTTTCATTGTACCATAATTTTTTATTTGTTGTTACGGGTTAAAGAAAATAAAATAAAGTCTTCAGAATAATTTTGTATTATATATTGGAAAAAAATGTAAGTAGAATTATTCAACACAATCTCGTCCTTAAAATTATTATAGAGAATTTTAATATGAGATTAAAATTATTTGATCTGTATTGTATTTCAACGCAAGATCGTTTTTGTGTGTTCTGAAACCTTAAAACTATCGTTTACTAGCAACTGTCCGTGACTTTGTCTGCGTCGGTGTAATAAATAACTACATATTGCTTGCGGCTTCGCTTAAATGTATTCCTCAGGAACATTTATGTATAATAGGTATCCTATGTCCCCTTCTGTATACCTGACAATTAGACAAATAAGGCGTGAAAATCTAACATATGAAAAGGGTTCAGTTTTGTCAACTCACTCGACACTTCTGGTTATAGTTTGTCCAATGTAAACAATATATTTATAAATTATATTGTATACATTATTCTGATGTAGAAAGTATAGTACTGATCACCTTCCTATACCTGCGCGTTGGTCTGTGAAACCGACGACTTCGTTTGAGTTTTTTTTAATGCACAACGTTGGCGATTGGCTCTTCTCAGTATCGCACGGTTCATGGACTACTTCAAATTAGTGTAGCGTGAATTTTCGTGCATACATTACATATACCTGTACACGACGTCTTCACGAGAATGGTTTAGATTCACAATTGGAGCCAGTAGGTGGCGCTGTGGTTGAAGTTTAAATTTTTTTTATTATCAAGGCAGGACAACGTACGCCCGGCTCGCTTAGTGTCTATATAAAATACTTTGTGTTTCACTTCACTCTCGTAAACATGTACACGACAATCATAATAATTAAGCATTTTTAGATATAATTATTTACTCAACGATGATATATATTATTTCGTTGGAAAGAAAAATAAAGCAATCTGTTATTTCTCAAATGAACTACCGAAGTAAACAGGTTGTTTTTTCCGTTTCAGAGTATTTAAAAATGATATTGTGTTTACAATAATATATATAATTGATTATGTAAAGGATAAATTAAAGTCCAAATTGAATAACAACGACACTTATCTTAATGTAAATCTGTAAATATAGTTAATGTTTTAAATATTTAGAATAAATAGTACGTAGTATTAGGTTATACAATTATTTTGTACAAGTAATGAAAACAATATTATGAACCGTCAATGTACGCGCGTGGCACATGTGAAACATCGAAATAAATTGTTATCGAGAAGCACTTAAATAAATGAAATTAAATAATAATCGATTTATTAATTAACTATCTGTGTCCGCGACTCCGTATGCGTGGAACCTAAAATAAAAGAACAGTGACTACTAAACTCACCTGAATGTATTAAGTCCATTTACTCGTACTTATTTTGTCTCGTACTTAAATCGCGTCGTCATTTTAATAACTTTTGATAGAGAGAACCGATTTTAATGAAAAGGTTTTATCGTGAACGCCTTAATGCAGATAGAGCGGCCATTTCTAAATATGATTGAATTGTTATTTATTACTTACACCAAGGCACATGCAACAATATTGTATCACAAAAATCTACAAAATACAAACGCGTTAGATATACATTCTTATTATATGTATAGATAAACAAATCAACGAAACACAGAAATCGGTAGGATCAATAGTTTCGAAGAAAAATATTTTATAATATATAGGTATAAATAACAAACATTTAAGACATATGTAACCACGAATGTAGTACAAAGAACGAGCGAAAAGATGGCGTTGTACAGTAAAACTCCAATCACGCTATTACATCCAAAAATATTGACAATTAAAACTTTGAACCTGGTTTTGTAAATCTCATATTTGAACGACACGAACGTTTATCATGTGTGATTTTAAACTGTAAACTTATGTAAATAGCGTGTCTATTTTAATTATGTAATTAATAAGACGTTTGTTGTTTTTATTATTTTCTTTAATTAAATTTATTTGGTAATGTTATATAACATAATAAAATAAAATCATAAGGTATAAAAGGTATGTCGTCCTCTGGCAATTTTGTAAAGGCTGAAAATAAGGTCATTACTGATAATCATTTAATTATTATAAATGACACTGCGTCATTTATTACAACAAATAATATTTTTCTTTGTGGTTTTTGGTATGAATAAATCTGAAAATTGAGATAAATTTTAACAAAATTGAGAGAACGTTATACATCATACTCCCCTTATATTTATTGTTTAGATTTATCTGGAATTTTTAGTCTAAACCTGTTACTATTAAATCTATTAAATAGCCTATTTGTTGAGGAAGGTTCTAGATTATCTAACATCATCCTACGTTTTGTAGGAGAGGAGCAATAACCATAAAGATTATTGGTCGGAAAGTACGCGATAATGAAGCCATAATGTGGCCGGACCGTGTAACGGGATGTAGGTTAAGAGTGCGCATTGGCCGCCCGACGAGAACCGACCAATATATTGAGTAAAGCCGAACTGTGAATGCCTATGTCGATGTCGCGCGTTTCTGGCCCATAGTTTATAGTATTTTTTAAGTTATTTATGTTGACAGTATTTTTTTAATAAAACACAGGTGTAATAGCTGGACACAGTTATATCATAAAATGAAACATCAAATACGAAACATAACTGTACGTAATGCTTACTAAATTATAACACTAAAATAAAACACTACATTTTGTGTGTTTAAGTAACTCATATATCAACAACTCAAGTCATAATTTCTGATTTTATCTGATTAAATTTTGACAAATGTATCTGGTAATTATATATGTTTATCAAACTGTGCAGGACAAAGTGTCTTGAAATCTTATTGATTTATTTTACTTGTACAATTAAATGTGGAATGACTGAGAATGCTTTTAACGTACAAACAAATATTTGGTACGAAGGTGAAAGAAAGGCTTGCAACCCTTATTGGGATTCCACTGGCGGTCCTTTTAAAGGGCCATGTCCAGGTTCTACAAAATTATTTCGTTCTCAGTGTGTAAAAACTGGAATACTTAAAAAAATTAAACATTATATATGAACGATGAAAATTGGATTTAGTTCATTTTGTAATGTAACACAATTGTAGTGTGAACCGACTATAACAATGCATTTATTTGTTGCCATACACTTGTAAATTGATGGAAGATTGTAAAAAGAAAGTATTTCGTAAGGTGTAATATTTTAATTTAGAATATTAAATTGTAATTTACGATAAATATTATTAAGCTAAATTAAATATTGTAAATTGACTCTTTCGTAATGTAATGAAACTATTAATTAGTTCGTGAATAAAATTATTATAATTGATATGGATAATTAAAAAACTATGGAAAACTGACAGATTTATTTTTATTATAGCTTCCTTTATTCTTTAAATCTATTTTATTTCTTCTTAAATGACTAGCAATAGTCAAAATTCTAATTTAAAAATCAGTAAAACTAAACCGTAGCCTGACACCACCTAGTAGCAAGTTATATTAAAAGGATAGCATCAAAACACTCGGGTATGCTAATATTACATATTTATGTTTAGCAGACCGTAATATATGTACAGGCTGAAAGTTTAGATAGTAGCAATATTTATAGAGACTACCCCACGAACTCAATGATCGCCAGCGCGAAGTCGCCAGCGTCGAGACGTACTTTGCACTGCTCAACAGACACACAAATAAAGGAATAGGTTACCTGCGGTGAAAAATGGATTCTGTTTGATAACCCCAAGCGCTCTGCAAGTTGGTTGGATCCTGGTTCAGCGCCTAAACAATGTCCTAAACGAAAACTTACCCCTAAAAAAGCGCCAGTGTGATTCATCACAGCTTCTTACCAAACGGGGTGAGCATTACTGCAGATAGGTACTATGAAGAACTGAACACAATGATGGAGAAGCTGGCACATCTCCAACCAGCATTGGTCCATTTGCGTCAAATTGGCAAGGTAAAAAAGCTTGACAAATGGGTGCCCCACGAACTCAATGATCGCCAGCGCGAAGTCGCCAGCGTCGAGACGTACTTTGCACTGCTCAACAGACACACAAATAAAGGAATAGTTACCTGCGGTGAAAAATGGATTCTGTTTGATAACCCCAAGCGCTCTGCAAGTTGGTTGGATCCTGGTTCAGCGCCTAAACAATGTCCTAAACGGAAACTTACCCCTAAAAAGCGCCAGTGTGATTCATCACAGCTTCTTACCAAACGGGGTGAGCATTATTGCAGATGGGTACTATGAAGAACTGAACACAATGATGGAGAAGCACATCTCCAACCAGCATTGGTCAATCGTTCGTCTCTACGACTGCTGTACAACAACGCGCGACTTCATACTGCACAGCAGACGGTCTCCAAGTTGCAAGAACTGGGGTTGGAAGTTCTCCGTCATCCGCCCTACTCACCAGACCTTGCGCCTACAGACTACTACTTTTTCCAGAATTTGGATAACTCCTTGGCGGAAAAAAAAATCAATACCCGAGAGGCAGTAGAAAATGCCTTTGAAAAATTTGTTGCCTCCCGTCCAGCTGATTTCTTTAAGAAGGGTATCAATAAACTGCCACTGCGTTGGCAAAGACGCATTGATTACATGGGTGATTACTTCGATGAATATAAATAAAAAATACATAAAAAAAAATCGTTTAAATTATTTCATATAAAACGGCAATTTCCTAGGTAAAGACCTAATATAATAATCATTATAATTGAAGTTAATCTCCGGGCCGCCCCTTGAACTTTTCGGCACCGGTCATTGCATCTAGATTTATTTCGTTTGTGTTAATACTTTTGAAAGTCTTAAAACAAACTTTAACTAAGGTTCTCTTTGTTGTTTATTAGTATTTGTTTTGATATTATTATTTTATATGTTAAATGTGACCATGAACTATCATCTCTTAGAATACTGTAAGCGAGTAACCTAACACCTGGTATAAGCTTATCTTTACATACAACAAAGAACTTCATTACTAAAGAAAATCAGAATAAAAGCGGTTAGCTCAATGTACCGCGAAATCACCTAAGTTTTGTTCTTTGTGCGGGGTTTAACTATAATTCTAAATGATGTTATAAGTAAAATAGGATACCTTTTTACATATAGATTCATTGATAAATCTCTTTCCCATGCGTTTTCGATCATATACGATACTCGTAACATATATAGGGGTTTGATTCGTCGCGTCACATTGTTATGATTTCGCATATTATCTTGTAACAGTCTACTGTTTTAAATAGTGAAAACAATATTAATTCATTAAAATGAAAATTAATCTCCCCGAAAAATTTATTCAAGAGGTGTTACTTCCGGTGCCTGATGGAAAGTACAGTACAACTCATAAATAACGGTGACTGTCGGTGTTAAACTACAATGGCAGTCGTCGCTATCATACCGACTGCACATGTGCCTCTTCACGCCTCGTTTGAAAGACTCCATGTCATAAGAGAAAGGGAACATTGGGAGGCAATTCCACATCTTCACAGTACGACAAAGATAAGAATTTTCGAACTTCATCGTTCTTGCCGGGATGGTTGCTACTGTAAATCTGTAGAGACGCGTGCGTACCTGCCCGTATAATTCTGTAGTGGAAAGGAGAAGATGGGACGAGGTTAAACAACTCTTCAGAACACTCGCCATGATACAGACGATAAAACACATTCAATGAGGTAATGTCTCTTCGTAACTGAAGCGGTTCAAGATTGTTAGTAATGTTTGCATCACTCACAATACGCGGACAGCCCGTCGCTGCAACCTGTCTAGAGCATTCCATCAGTATTCCATGCATGGACTAACTTGTGCCTCATAGAGGAGGTATAGCTGGCCGGCCATGATAAGCCGTTTCACTCTAATTGGGATGCCCAATCTCTTAGATGTTGCAGAGATAATACTCCTAATGTGGCCCCTGAGATTGAGGTCGCAATTAAAAATTATATGTTATATCTTCTTTATATATAAATTTCTTCTGTACGTGTGTATGTCACTGAAGTCATCCTAAACGGCTGGACCGATTTTGATGAAATTGTGTGTGTGTGTTCCAGTGGATCCGAGAATGGTTTAGATTCACAATTGGAGTGCGGTAGTTTTTTTTTATCAAGGCAGGACGACGTCCGGCCGGCCCGCTAGTACTCATATAAAACAACAAATGTAAAAATAAAAGTGATAACGATGAATCAGTAGGACATAAATTACATTAAAGTTTCGTTGTAGAAAAAATAGTGTTGAAATGCATGGCCATAGCTTTTCTATATCAACAGCGCAGCGGTTGCCAAAACAATAGCATGATGTACTTCCCTAACGATGTTTTCCTTCAACAACATTTCACTTTACGTCCCACACAAACATAGCACAATATTTCTATTAAAAGTAAATATTTATTAGTAAGTAATACCTACCGTGGAGTAAAAATATAATTTCAGTGAATTAAGTAATGATTTAAAATCTGTATAAATTTTATTAATAAAAAATATATGCGGTCGATACTTGTAAGTGACCATTAATTTGAATGTTACATTGAATAACTTATGAACCCCATATATTTATCAAAAAACCGTCGTACAACTTTTTTGTTGCCCGTTCAATTATCTACAGATAATATGTATTAGTTCATTTAAGACAGTATCCGGTTAACAAGTTATGATAATACAAATTTCAATTACATATTCATCAAGCATTCTGTTTATATGAAATAATAGCCGACCCGTGCCCATTTCGTTGGTCGGTAATAGGCATTATCAAGCAACAACTTTTCTCTAGAATTCAATCATATATATCTCATAATTAAGGTAGCGTTCGTAAGAAACGTTTTCGTTCGACCATTTTTCTCCGACTCCCCAGATATTACCCCCTACAACCTCACAAACTTTAACTCTTTATAATATTAGTATGTAGATTATAGCCCCTGCCCCTGCCCTACTCTGGGCTAAAGCTGACACTCAGCAGAAGCTCTCAAAAAAAAAACATCTCGATTTTGAAACATTTTTCATCTGTGCTCCGCTCCTATTGGCCTTAGCGTGATGATATACAGCCTATAACCATTCTCGATGAATGAGCTATATAAACTGAAAGAATTATTCAAATCGGACCAGCAGTTCCTGAGATTACCCCTTACAACGCCACAACGTCACAAACTCACAAACTTTACCTCTTTATAATATTAGTATAGATGGCAAATTTTGATTAGACAGTTATTAATCGTTATTTTTTATTATCGTCGAAAATAGTTGACTATCAGACCCCGTACGTATAATCAAAAAATAACTACTTATGGTTTTTAATTTGAACTGTCAATATATACTGAGCCTGCACACTCGATAACAACCTCGGGGCGCATAATATGTTTTTTCTAAATTCATTCACACCTATTTGTTCAGCAATTATCACCACTAGAATAACAAATTTAAAAAATTAAACCCCGAAATAACAAACGTACCCTTGATTCTGCTTAACAAAACGCAACCTTATATAACCTGAAATAAATACACAATTTACGAAAATTGAGTTGTTGAATATTATCTTGTACAAAAGTATGAACCCTAATGTTTTTTAATAAAATATGCGCACTCGGCAGATATCATTGCGCCGCGACTCAAGGGTAGTTAGTGATTTGGCACAAAATAAACAAGCGAGCTGTCTTTTGTACGGCAAAATACGGTGGAATAACATAAACAAAGCAAGGCCCTTTCTGTATAGGTTAGGTGTAACTATACAGAGTGATTTTATAATATAAAATTATCTTGCGAAAGATTTCAAAGAAAAGTTTGCGAGAGAAGAAATATACCTGAATAGTAGTAGAAAAAGCTACACTTATGATGAGTTTTTTTACCGAATTAAAAAAAACAGTGTATCAATTCTGTTTACAGGATAAACATATTTAGAAAAAAAAAAGGAAAGGGGATACTTTCAAGTATGTCCCATTTTTATATCAACAGCATTTGACCTGGGATTTTGAAGATGATCAGGGAATTCCTGAAAATCGAATGGGAAGTGTTATAGTCATTGAGATGTTATTAAGCTTTATGACAATCCAAGATTACCATACCGTTTAAGAAAACCGACGTGAAGTAATATTGCTTGCATTGTTGCGTTTCGTTCGGTCAGTGAGAGCGCCGGAGTCCCACCTCCCCTCCCCTTCCTCTTTTCCCCTTCACCCCCGAGACAGGTTGGCAACGCACTTGCGATTCCCCTGGTGTTGCAAGTGTCTATGGACGGTGGTGATCACTTACCATCACGTGACCCACCTGTCCGTTGCCTCCTATGATATAAAAAAAAAAGATGAGGCTGTGGAACAATCTCCCTGCCAGTGTATTCCCTCCTTCTTATAACATGCGTCAAGCGTAACGTGAAGAGACATTTACACAGGCCGGCATGACAGCGGCCACCGACGAAGGATGTTTCGTATCTC
Source organism: Antheraea pernyi (assembly GCA_015888305.1). NCBI lineage: Eukaryota > Metazoa > Arthropoda > Insecta > Lepidoptera > Saturniidae > Antheraea > Antheraea pernyi. Next base: position 106,227 of record MU159011.1, read on the forward strand.
GATGGCCGCCGTTATTTTTGGATTGTACTGTGCTTACCATCAGAAACAGTGCAGTCACTTTGCCGTGCTACAATAAAATATACCTAGGTGGACCTACCTACCTAATAAAGAAATACCTAACCCACCTGGTCAGGGACATTTTAGCGCTTTTATAGACTTGATGTTTTAGAACTCGGTTTTGTTTTAATATTTTCTAGTCGCACTAAGTACAAGATCGCAATATTAGACGATCGCCTTTTGTGCTTCACTTTACATCATTTAACTTTTATTTATATCCTAGGATTAAATCTTCTTCAAAGAAACAAGTATATTGAAGCTGTGAGAGAAAAACTACCAAATGTCAAAAATGAGCTCAAAGAAAAAATGCATCAGCACAGTTTTGAAAAATGAAAAGTATAACTTGCAGGATATTTGTGGGAAGAGTGGGGTAATTTCAAACACTTAAGGGGAAACTGAGATAAAACAAAACCAAATGAAGTTACGTTATTTATTGCTTAATAATTTCTTCAACGAATCATGATTATGTTCTGATAATTAAGGTAGATAATATTTCAAATTAAAATCAAGTATTAACGAAACCTCTGGAGACCGGCCTTAACCCAAAGCCTGTTTGGTAATCACAGGCATAATGTAACTAACCCAAAATTCACATAAAAATCATTTTTTGTGCCTACACCACTAGTGCATTGTTCGTGCGTCCACAATTTACATTTGTAGCACATCAGTCAGTGTTCAGTAATTTCGTTCTCCTTTTCTTTTCAATAACGTTTCTTCCCGTTTTAGGTACAATTGTATCGTCCTGAACTGCTCTTTCTTAATCTCCAATTTACGTTAAGTTTTCACCTTTTTTTTTGGTAATTTTATGGCATCTTAAATATAAATGATTTATGGTATTTTAAATTTACTTGCTCTAATTTAATAATTTGAATATATGTTGGTATACGATTTTTTTTAATCCATGTATATTCTACTTAATACTTAATTATATTGTGATAAAAAATATATGTAACTGTAAAATATATTACTTAAATCGTTGGCCGTTGCTCGACCCATATACATATTAAAAACTATATTTTTGAGGTTAGAATTTCGCAATGTATGTGACGATTATATAAAAATACTAAGCAGTGTTTAGATGCTACTTCATAAAAATACCGGATGCTATCTATATATCTAGAACTCTAGAAATAAAATTATATTGATTCTTTCTATCACTCTCCCATAGGATACCTGAGAAATCGGTGAAATTATAACCTCCTGTATACAACGACTCAGCACGAAAACTCCCCCAACGCAACGTATTATAACAAAACGATGGAAAATAAATAAATAATCAACGCCGTCGTATGCAGAACGAAGGGCCCGTCGATTGTTTTTGTTGTAAACAAAATCATAACTAATAAATGTACGGGCGCTCACACAAATCGCGGGACGCAGGTTATTCATTCGAACAATACGGTGATATTAATCAAATAAGATTTATTTAGTATATAGCACGTAAGAAGGCGCTCTTAAAAAATACAAAATAAAATCGGAACTTTTTGTTTTCTTTCGAACTGCCTACGCGATTGGCCTAGCAAGTTCTTAATAGTTTCACCGGACTACTAAGGCGAGCGCTTAAGGCACTCGGCCGATTTTATTTTGACAACTAGCTCAAGGGTACATACACGGCACACCTCATCTAGGGCTGAACTAACCTAAGCTAAACTACATATTCATACTTATATGAGTTATTAAAACATATATGTGTACCAAGCATACGCATAGGCTTGAGCCGCTGCCGAGGGGGGCCTAGTCTGGTGTGCGGGAGCGAAATTGACCCCCAGACCACGGCGCGGCGGCGTGGGCGTGACTACGCTCTGTTTAGAGAGACAGGCTGGTACTGATCGTTCACTGCCGTTATTTCACCGAGAGGGATAAAAAAAAAACAATACCATTTTCTCACTTCAACTCTATATAACACGCTTAATAAAGAACATTTTCTTACTAAATTACAGAGAATGCAAAAAACGCGTGAGAATGTCTTTACACTTACCTATGAGGGAACTGAAAGAATTATAATAAACTAGCGGACACGGCGGACGTAATCCAGCCCCAACGAAAAAAAAAAATCTACTGGTGAAAACCCGCATGAAGATCCGTTCAGAAGTTTTTAAGTTTATTGCGACCAGACAGACAAACGTGACAGAGCACTCTGTTTTATAATATGCAGTGATATGAATATACCTAGTAATGAAGCGATAATGGCGTCGATGGGTTAAACCTTAGTAGCTGAGTCGGAGTATTAGGTGAAGGGAAACATCGTGATGAAGCTTTCTCTAACTTTGTCTGACTACCTACCACCCTTAAGTTGAAAATCTGTCACCAAGCACCTGTTGATGTGTTCCTGTAGGTATACTACAGAGCCAATCCCTGTTTTAAAATTACAACGCCCATTATCGTGTTAGGAGAGGTGTTTCAATATCTATTCGTGTATGTATTATGTTCGTATATCAGCTCTGTTACTCTGGCTCTAGGACTACATACAGAGTGACTCGAGACTTTGTAGAAGGAAACACAACCATATAGCTATATACGTTATTGCCGCGAACTACCGACCCTAGCCACTGCACGAGCGTCACTGACTGGAAATTTTATAATGCTTTAATTAACTCTACAACACCCCACACTCGAATGGTTAATAATTATTACAGTGTCTTGGGATTACTTCAGCGTTCCGACAAGTTGGTCTGCTTGTTACGAGTAGAGATATCCAATGAGTTTTTGTGACATCTCGTGAATTCATGGTCTGTGATATTATTTCCCTTCCACTTGTGCAAAATGCCCAAACTACATAACAATGTACGAGATGTCACCCTCCTGGTGTCCATTTGACTGGATCGTGGAATATCATGTAGTTAATTTTATATTTTATTCATAATCTTATGTTAATTGGCTCTTGTAACACCAATATTACTAAAATACTAATACTGTGCACAAACCTCAATAGATGTATCACTAATTAACGATCAGTACTGAACTATCAACAAAGTTTGACTTCGACTCCAAGAGATGGCGCCACCAGTCTTTTAAATCGCGCTATGGTTTAGTCGATTAGAAATAAGAACCCAATGATGCGACCTCTTAATGATGTACCTTGGACTTGCTCCATCGTCACAAGCGCGCGAGGTCACTTTGGAGCTCCGCGAGTCTCACGGCTTTCGCGATACCTGCGAGACGATGCGCCGCAAAAGCGCTCCGTCTTCCACGCCGGCAACGGCGACTGGAAGGAAGAAAAAAGGTCCTTCTAAGGGCCAAACTGACTCCGCGTCCTCGAGACGAACCGAAGAAAGCCTGCCTACGGATCCTGCCGTCGCAACAACTTCATCGACTCCTGCCATAGCCACCGAACCCAGCACCAACGTGCCTGAGCCGTCCAAGACGCAACCTGAGGGGGTACGAGGGTGATATTGTCACTCTCGCCGAGCTAATTGTAGCTCGGACACTGTCGGTGGGGATGACCCGCTGGATGGCACTGTATCTGCGCCTCCAGGAAGCTTGCGCCGAGGACAAGAAACCGTCCACGGAAGATGCCGCAGCGCCGCTCAAGGGAAACTGAAACCCCCGAAGATTCCCGAGACCCAGGTTGGGCCGATCGGTCGAGCGCTACGTCGGAAACGTGGCGATCCCGAGTCCGGCCCATCCGTGAATCTAGAGCCTGCTCAACAGAAGCAACCGCAAACCTCACCCGAAATCCAATCTCCGGACCCCAAGAGGACGAAGATTCAAACCACGCCGGATTCAACACCGCGTGAAGAAACAGCGGCGAAGGTGATCGCACCCGCACCAACGCCCGCTACGTCGCGATCGCCGCGAGGGGCTGCGCGCGAGCATCCCCCGTCCGTATCGCAAACGGATTCCGCGCGAGCTATACCACCGCGAAACAAGACCACTGATCGCACAGTGGCGCCATCCGCGCATGCGCCGTCATACGCCGCGATCACAGCACCGCCGCTGGAACCACAAGCCAGCCAATCACGGACCTCCGAGCAACCAAGACCACCTGCTACCACAGAAGGTATAGCCGACCTACGGGACCCTAAAAATCGGCAACGCTTTCCACCAATCATCGTCGAGAGTTTTCCCAACTGGACTCTGCATTTTCGACGGATGGCGGATAAGCTGGGACGCGCGCCGAATGCACGCTCTTTTGGCGCGGGGGTGCGTTTCATCCCTTTGAGCCAAGACGAGCATGGGATCGTAATCGATTACCTCTCACAACTTGAGAGTGATGCGGGAGTGAAATGGTTCACCTATTCACTCCCCAAAGAACGCAGCCTCAAGGTCGCTATACGCGGCCTCCCCGCAAACACTCCCTCTGACGAGATTATTGCGGCCCTCCGTGAGAAGGGTTTTCAACCGCAATACGTCAGAGCAATCAATGGAAGACAAGGAAGACCTGGGTGCATCTTCCACTGCGCATTCACAAGAACTCCAGGCTTGACTGAAGCAATCTATCATGTACATGAGCTGCTGCTGATGAAGATCAGCATAGAAGCATGGCGGGGGAAGCGAGGACCGGCGCAGTGTCACCGCTGCCAGCTCTTTAGGCACTCCTCCCACCAATGCCACCGTCCAATCGCTTGCGTAAGGTGCGGAGGCCCGCACCCTGCACACCTATGCGAACGCCCGTTGAGTGAGCCGGCCACCTGCATTAACTGCGGGGGGCCTCACCCATCAAACAATACGAGAGTCTGCCCAGTGTACATTCGCGAGGCACGCAACCGCCGAGCAGGCGCCGTCGCCCGTACAGGTGATTTCGGGCGCAAAACGGCTGCCTTCACTCAGCTGGCAACAGTTGAGGAGACAACAGCGGCGAGCCTGATGGCCCCCGCGAACGATCCCACCCCGAGAGGGAGCCCGAAGAGGACATCCCCGTGCAGAAGAAGCACGAAAACCGCCCAAGAGGAGCCACCGGAAACCCAGCTACCGGCGCCCGAACAGGACGATGCCAGAGAGCTCCAGCTGTTTTGCCTGAGAAAAATGGAAGAGCACACCAGGGAAAACCCTGAACTCCATGAAGCCTTCCGCCGAATGGCAGAGGGATTCGAAGAAGCCACCGTCGATGAAGACGAGCTCGCAGACTTTTTCCGTCTTTGTACGAAGTCCCATCAAGACTCCTAATCAAAAATCACCACCTGAGGAAGCACATAAGTTGCACCCCAATGACCGACCTGTATTCACAGGTCGCGCAGGAATTACCACTGAAGAGTGCAATACGCACTGACCTGTATCCTCGCCCGCCCAGAATGGTTAGGCTGAGACGACTTTCCGGGAATGATGTACCTGTTAGGGACTACTACTACGCACGCTATACGATTTCACCCTTGTTGAGACGTCTTAGTGTCGTGGTAATAGAGATTACGTCACTGTACTTGTGTACTTCCACCTTTGTTGGGATATACTCGTTCAGTACGGTGCATATTATTTGTAACTCTCTCGTGATCGTAAAAAACTTATAACTTAATTATCCACTTAACAACGGCAGTAATAATCTACTAGAATATTGTTAGCCAAAATATAGGATCAGATGACGTAACGTTATGAATAAAAGCCACTAAGTTACAGAGTAACATTGTAACGAAAAATCATCGAGTAAACTTTAGGCAGCAACGTCCTCATTAAAGGTCTCTTATTTGAATTGCTTTTGTTATAAAACCCTTTTAAAATAATTAAAATGAAGAATTTATTACGTATATTGTTTTAAATTTCGTAACTTCGATATGAATGTCTCAGAGTTACACCACTTCAAAATAAAATTTCTCAAAACTTTTAACTATTATACAACACGCTGAAGTAAGTATGATGTAATGTCAAATTAGGGATGGTGATCTGAGATCGAATAATCGATTTTTAGACACAGAAAAGCCGATTAATTTTATCGAGTTTAAACATCCAATTGATTTAATGAATCGATCTCTGACACAATAACATCGTGCATCGATTTTATTTTATGTAAATAAACATTAATCCAATACAATAAATTGTAATTTCAAAAATATGTAAAAAAAGGTTGTCTATAAAGGAAAAAAAATTAAGAGATCGATGTTTGGCTTATCGACCTTTTAGTCCTCGATTTTTTTATGAATTGATTCGACACACCACGATTGGGATCGATTTAAAAATCGTTTTTTTTTTTTCGAAGAATCGCCAACCCTATGCCAAACCTAGACAGGTTTAACATTAACATATATTTAACAGCAGTTTTGAAGTGGAACTTCTCGTAGGAGCGTTTGTACTATAATTCTGTCGGCAACTTATTTGTGTGATGAAAAGTGGTGGGGGTAAACACTGTGTCGAGTAGTGTTGATAACACCGGTTCTCATCCGATCACCGAAGTTAAGCAACGTCAGGGGCAGTCTATACTTAAAAGGGTGACCGCCTGGAATAACCGCGTGACGTGCATATTTGTTGTATTTTTTTAAAATTGTAATACAAAAAATTCAATTCCATCGTGTGTCGTTACGACTCAACCCATTTTTTGTTTGTGAGATAACCAGTTCTGATGACATATATGTAAATAAAGACCATTTAAACCTTTGCTTGAATTTCCTAATTATTTACTTATTAAATTTTTTTTTTTTAAACTATATATTGTCTATGGTAGAGCCTTTCGGGATTTACTATGAAACAATGAGCCTGTAAAATGACATATTAGACACCCATTACATTAAAAACTTAAGAATCTATAATAAAGAAATAAAGTGAAACATTAGCTTCACACTAGATTTAAATGTTGTTTCTCTTTATTACAGGTATGTAAAGTTAATATATAATTAGTAAGTTAGGTTAGCAAGAATATTGTATTTTACACCAGGTGACTGTTTAAACACTTGCAGTATTTTGGGATTCATGGTCACATTTAACATATAAAATAATAATATTAAAACAAATACTAATAAACAACCAAGAAAACCTAAGTTAAAGTTTGTTGTAAGACTTTTGAAAGTATAGCTACAAACATGTAAATAAAATAACAAACCTAAGTGCAATGACCGGTGCCAAAAGCTACAATGGGCGAGCCGTAGTAATTAACTTTCGATAGTAAAACGGGCAATAAATCCTTTTGTTTTGTTCCTGACGTTGCCGCGTTCTCTTTCAAATTAAAGCGAAATCACCCGACGGTCATTGACACTGTGGTTTCACATAGACGCGTAGAGGATTGTGTATAATTTTTGTATTTTTCTACATAATCAGCTCCAATATTCGGCACATATTTCTTAATTGATTAAGAACGAGGATCGAGTGCAGAATCTCCTCCAGAAATATTGCTACTGTCTAAACAGTCACCTGGTGTAATATTGTAATTTAAATTGTGGTCTAACATTGTGTTTAGCAAAATAAATACTCTTTAACTATTCAGCTTATTGTTCCAATAAAAACGAAATACTTATTAACCACACAACACATTACATATATTTAAACATTATTAACAAAGAGTGTTCTAGACTTTAGCAAAATATGTAGATACTCTAAAATATTCTTTATGTATATTTGTATTTGTACACCAATAGATAGATTTAAAAATTGTAGATTCAAGGGTTTATTATATAACTTGTTTTTGTTTAAACTTTACATCTATTGCTATTTCAATATACTTGGTTTCTATGCGGAACGCACAGATGACATAATGTAGAGATATATTGGCTTTATTCAAGCTAATATGGTTTTACCAACGGGTAAACGAGACAGTTAAATATTTATTTACGAAATCTGTTCTTACATTGAATAATTATTAACTGAGATTTTTTATATGTCCTCTCATATTTTTAATTATTTTTTTAATACCACTTAATTTTTTAATGCCTTTGGTTATTTACTAATTATCTCAACGTCTTTGAAAGATTGACATAAAGCTCCACTGAAAAAACATGTTCGTGTATCAATTTTCTTTATAATAAATATGGAAAAATGGTAATGCAATGGTCAATGGTCAACTGTATCTTACAGAATACATCTCTAGGCATTCGGTGACAAAAACAAATTTTGGGGCCTGTCCTTAGAAAATTTTCCAACTATATTACAATGGATTCGAATACACATTAACGTTTCAAATTCTAATTTCAATATTATTTTTATTTTGTCATATTAAAATTACTATGTAATGCGATTTCACAAATGAAACAACTTAAAATAACAAAGCACCCAATCCTTTTTGTAAAAGTTAATACAATCGATTGACCATTGTTATGTTACAAACGCGGTCGAAAGTTAATTTATAGAACAAAACGTAAAACGGCCGCCATTTTCTTTGTCGTTTGACAGTTCGTAACCTGACCTGTCAACTGTCAAGCGGCACGCGCCGGCACGTGGCGCGCTGAGCTGTTATCGCCGATTTTGACAGGTTTCTGTCAAACTTAAATGGTGTTTTGGATTTGGTGACGGCGTGATAGCGGTTTTCGTGGGATTTAATTTTGTTTTTTACAATCGCCAAACATTTGGTAACGTTTTATATCTGACGATGTATTTACATATGAACTAAATTTACTCGTCTGATCTTCTCTGATGATTGTGAACTTAATCAGTTTGAGAAACATTTCTAAATAGACCGTGGTAGTTAATTAAGCGTTTTTCGATTCAATTAAGCCAAGTCAAATCGAGAAGTGTCAGTTAATATCACTAATGACAATAGTTCTTTATTTTAAAATCCATCAATATTAGCTTTATGGTGTTAGACCATTGATTCACGCGAATTCAAATTGGATATACATACATTTCTTTAAAGGCCCGTCAAAGCTCCTGAGCTATAGTCAAAAATATGTATAAAACTATTTTAATTATTGATAGTTTTTCTATACCTATCGTTCTTAATGAATGATAAAACAGGTGAAAATCAATTCATATACGAGAAACATTAGCAAAACAACAATTATATTTAATTTGCATCGTCTATATATGGAAACCTTTGATTATCTAACCCTGGGTACAATACACATTGAGTACATACATACGTACAACAATTAAGTTAATCGTTGCAATGTTCTACGTAAGCCTTTGTATATCGTATAGGAAATTATGCAATTTACAACCTGTAATAACTTTGCAGCACTCATTATAGAGTTTACATGGAGTTTAAAATAGTCTTCTATGCTGTCCAACAAAGTAATTTTTGATAACATTTTTTCAGTACCTTGAAATTATCACTTATTTCTTATAGAGTTATAGACAACTGCACTAAATACAACTTCGAGAAAACCATGTTTGAAAATATAATACTGTTATATATACTTCTATACTAATATTATAAAGCTGAAGAGATTTTTGCTTGAACGCACTAATCTCAGGAATTACTGGTCCAATTTGAAAAATTATTTCAGTGAAGGTAGCTTATTTATTGAAGAAGGTTATAGGATATTATCACGCTAAGACCAATAAGAGCAGAGCACCAATAAAGAATGTTTCAAAATCTTTTTTTTTCTTTTGAGAGCTTTCGCTGTTTGTTAGCGATAGCCCAAAGTAACTATTCCACGCAAACGAAGTCGCGGGTAGAAGCTAGTTATTTATACATTGAAATAAACTAATGCCGAACATTGAACAAATATCTGAAACATTCTAGAATTCTCTTTAGATCTCAATAACAAGTTTGAAGATAAAAATTAAAGTTGGTGATTATATGAGATAAAGTTGAATTAAAATGATGATTCGTCGATACGTGGGACAATACGAACACACTGAAAATTCATTGCTCCGATTATTGTAAATGAACAAAAATATTCTAAAACTACACCATGGAAATATCAGCAAATTTTGGTGGCTTTGCTTATGTTAGATATATAGATAAGCACGTTATAGGACAACTAAATGCAGTTCTACTCTGGTTTTCGAAGGGAATAGAAAGAGAAACAAATGGAAGAAATCTAGAAACTGACTACAACCACAGATTAGTATAAGGTGCATGTACGACCATAGTGTAACTGTATAATAGTGACTTTGTTCCACTTGTTTTCATGGTTGTGGATACATCTCCTTTAACATTAAACAATGTTTGGATATCATAGTCATGCTTAATAAAATTAAGCAGTTAAGATGATAATAATCTCCTGGCTAGTCATCACCTACAAGTACTCCTCAAGGTTCATCTACGTCGCTATTTAGCACTAGGTGAGTTTGTGGCCAATCAATTAAATTATAGACAAAATGTGACTTAGCATTTGTGTTGTAGCAGAATGCGTATGACATAACTTTATATAGATAGCAATAATATTCAATGGGCTGGAACAGCATTAGAGCGATGGTGGTCAGTGTTAGTTAAAAAAAAGATACATGAGGCAGAGATGCGAATGTTAATATCGATGAATGGTGTAACTAGAAAGGTTGAGATTAAGAATTAGTATGGCAGAAGAAGTTTTAAGATAGCACCAGTGACAGTGAAGTTGAGGAGTAATAGGTTACCATAGTACGGGCATATTACGAGAACAGAAAGTCATGTAACTTGAAAAGTCTTGGGTATGAAGGTGGACGGATATAGGAGTAAAGGAAGACCGAAAAAGGTATGGATGGCTAGTGTGAAAAATTATATGTGTATAAAAGGTGTGAATATTGAGATGACATCTGACGAGGGAGAGTGGAAAAGGAAATCATGTGCCGACCCTACTTAGATAGACTACTTAGATACTTAAGAAGTAGAAGGTCAGTGTTAGTACATACAGACCCCGCACCAATGCGTTGAAAAATGTGAGTAAGCTTAAATGTGGGGTGTAAGGGGTCGAATAACATCATAAGACTTGAGACACCCAAGCCAACCTCACCTGCACGTGGTGCACCCTGCTGAATAACGAACGAGGCAATGGCGAGAGCGGGGTGGTAGGGTTTTGCAGTCTGACTGGGTCGCAACCACCATGTATATGGCGAAAAAGCCCGTCATAGTGATTCGCTTCTGCGGGTCGCGTTTCGGGATCAGCCTGTGCATATCCAGCTTTTCGCAGGCCGGCATGACAGCGGCGACCGGCGATGGACAGCGTGTCGCTCGGTGGTCGCCATTGTTTTTGGACTGTACTGTGCTTACCATCAGGTATAGTGCAGTCATTTTGCCGTGCTACAATAAAAAAAAAAGTACCTATTTACGTCGAACGAATTCGAAATCTTACTTGTCTGTTTCTATCGATGACACATACGTCATCGTCCATCATGTATATGCATAATTTTAACTAAAATCAATGGTGTTCAATAGCACTGACATATCTAAGAATCTTTTAACAAAAACTAGCACAAGAAAGATGCACAATTCATCAAAAATCTACATATATATCATATAAACTCTCTCTCTCTAGAAAAAACAAATGGTTTTCGCTCATATCAATTTATACTTACACCATCGATGTGCCTCTGTAATTATTAATTCCACTTTGAATAAGCTTACGTACTCTTATGAAAATAATTAAAATCAAAAACATACCTTAAAATAGTCCCCCCTTTATTAATAACTGTCAAGAGAACCCCGAGGGAACACCGTCATGTCCACGTGGAAAAAAACGTAAGAACCATTCTTCAAGAACAATACACTCGTATCGATATTCCAAACAATATCGCCTATAATCAATATCAACAATGAAGAGGGACAATCTCGCTTTAAACTCCACTCCTTAGGAGGGGGAGGACAATGGTGTTTTCCAACAGAGGGGACCCGCCGCTCGCATCCGAATTGACAGAATCGAGTAAATAATGTGTTTTTACCGAATACGAGTACAAAGTCGTGAGTTGAGCAAAGTTTCTAGTTTGGAAAATTTATTACATTACTTCGTTGACATTTCGATCTACAGTTTTTAACGTCAAAAGATTTTATAACTGAAATATTCAAATGTTATTATCTAATAGTTTGAACACTGACGCCTAAGAATATATATAATTATTACAAAGTATTAATAAATATAAACAAGTCTCATTACGACTATGATGAATTATCTGCAACAATCTAGAACTCTCTACAAACTTCGCAAATAAACTTTGTAACAGAGAGGCGCGTGGTGATGTATCGATGCGAGTAACACATCCTCATCAAACCCTTATTATTCTGAGTATTGCAAAAAAATTAGCTTAAACGTTGTGTCATAAATCAAATTTAAACCGCATTCTTTAGTTTTTGACCCTCGTTTTTATCTGATATAATAGGTAGCACGGTGCGCCTGAAGTCAACCGGTGGTCGGGTGATCAACTTCGCTCCAGCACACCCTTCGCGACTCTCTTTGGCAGCATTTCAAGCCTAGGTTCGATCCCCTGGAGTGGAGCCCTCAAGGATTCTGCTAGCGTGATACAGCACTGCATTCACTAGTTCACTGTACGCCCTACACTGTAATCCACACACGTGTTAGTTATATCCTGAACACCAAAACGAATACAAAAATGTAATTTACAAGATGACTATAACACCAGCCTACTTTAAAGTGTAGTAAATATATGTATTTATCGTGTTTTTTATTATTGAAAACAACTTGGCATTTGATTACCCACGGGTGTAATATTATTGAGACACTCTCTAAGATATAAACTTACATAAAATACATACTTATGTATATAATACCGTTTTTCGTTACACATCTGTCAGACGTGATAGATTCACGTAATATAATGTATTGTGATATATATCACACATAGAAGCGGGGTATTGTCGCTTTTGTGATATTATAGTCATCAGTATTGTAGTTTCTACAATAAAGCGACCGTTTTAGGTACATTGTTATTCATATTCTAGATGTGGTAGTAAATTATATATTGGGTATCATAATAATTTAGACTGGATTTTTTGGCGCAATCTTAGTTTTTCATATAGTTGGTTTTATATTTTAATCATAATCTTGTGTTATTTGATTCTATATTTTGTAATATTGGTGGCGTTTTACGTAACATAGTTAGGTTATTGTGCACAAGTATAGTGTATGGGAAATAATACCACGGAGCATGAATACTAAGACGCTACAAACAGTTCATGGAAATTTCTAACAATAGATCCACCATTTTGTTAGAACATTGAAATTATCAAAGAACGTTTATAATTATAAATATTATTTATTTTCTCGGTGATGGCTGTAATAAACTAGAAGATTAGTTCAAATGGTGGTAGAGCCACGCTGAAACTATTACTGGTTTCAGCATGAATGGGTCGGCTCGTACGGGGTAGTACCACCCTCTCACAGAAAACCGACGTGAAGTAACAGTGCTTGCATTGTTGTGTTTCGTTCGGTCAGTGAGAGCGTCGGAGGCCTACCTCCCCTTCCCACTCCTCTCCCCTCTCCCTCTCCTTCCCCTAACCCGTCCCCCAAAGGGTGGCAACGCACTTGCGACTCCTCTGGTGTTGTTAGTATCCATGGACGGTGGTGATCACTTAACATCAGGTGACCCACCTGTTCGTTTGCCATCTATGACATAAAAAAAAAGTTGCCAAGAAAAACATGTAATAATAATTGAGAATGTATATTTTATAGTAATGTTTAAACAGTGTCTGTATTGGCTCGCACTTTCTGTAAGTCCCAAAGAAGCCAATACAAGATCCGCAGCCCTGAGTGCACCTCGGTCAAGCCAGACTTTAAAGGTTTATTGGAGGCGCTGAGTTGATTGCTTTAGTGTGTCTACCTTAACCTTTTTATCCAAGCATCTTAGTAGACTTTGAGATCGTCTGCAATTAAAACCTCCACTGGTCACGGTCTTTGGTGAGGTATTCCTGGTTGGAAGTCGAAGAAATATCTATGTATTAATGAACGGTTATATAAAAATCAAGGGCTTTGTAAAATGTGAGATAGACTTCAGACTATGGCAGTTCAGTTGTATGAAAAAAAAAAACAGAAATATGCCATATCTAGTGATATTTTTCGCAACAAAACAAAACGCCATAATTATTAGTGTTCCTATTTCAATAATTTTTGATTTTTTTATTACACATCTCATCAATAACTTTGTTTTATTGAAGTGGTAACTTCTTTCGACGCATTGAGCAGTATTTTTGGCAGGAGATGAATTTATAATTTCGCGTTATGACATGCTAGTAAGCGTGACCGGCCGTATTGCGCTTTCGTTAGACTAGTGACGTCAAGTATAGAGCAATGTGTACATATAATATTGATATTTTGCATCTCATCATACGTTTTATTGATTAATATATTTTATAAAAATGTATACAATTATTGCTCTGAGTGCCAATAGATATGAGAACTACAATAATGTTGATAATTTCATTAATACTATTTTAAATTTAAATATTTACATTGACACTAAATTTAATATAAAAAAAATAAAAGAGGTAAAAGTTATTTTTTTTTACTTTTCCCTTCTGTAGGTAGTCAATATGACTGCCTCGACTTTTTATTTTATTTTAATTTTGTCAAACAATCTTCTATTAGATTACTTTGTCGAATAGGTGATGATATTACAAGTTTCTTGCGATCGTTTCAATGAGCTAACAAGATGGTGGCCGTCTTTTTAGAACGTTTCAGGGAGTTTTGTTTGCAAGTCAGTATCTGTGTTCCGATGGTAAACAGTAAACACGCTAAAGCAAAAGGAGGACTGGCTCTCAAACGAAGCTGCAAGAACACACCAACAGGCGCTTGACAACGGATTTTCAATTTGACGGTAGTAGCTAGCCAGGGGGACTTAGTAAAACCCTATTATATTACGATGTCTTCCTTCACCGGAAGCTCCGACTCAGTTGCTAGGATTCGAACCTACGTCCATCGACGCAGTGTCCGACACGCTATCATTTGGAATTTCATATTGGAAAATAATCCAACAGCCGGATACCAAAAACCCCCAAAATCAATCAAATGAAGATTTTAACTTTTACTAAGTTATTAAATATTAAGACATATCTTGTTAAATGTAATTCTATGCTAAACTCATATTGAAATGTGTAAACGTAAAGCTTTTGTCGCCGTTCTTGCAAAATGTTCTTCAGTAATGGAGACAGCTATTGTGTTTCTCTATTAGGCGTGTGTTCTACATACCTAGACTTTTATTAATATGTGTGTGAGAAAGTGTCTTGATGTAATTGTGTTTTGCCTAGACTTAGTATTTATTTATAATTAATCATTAAAGTGACGATTTCTTATATATTTACTGTTGGCGACGCACACGATGAGTAGCTTACACATAGTTTTATACTTAGATTTAGTGATATTTTATAGAGAGCATAGATATAGATTTATCGACATTTAGTATAGACTTTGTTAGATTTAATTCATGCGAGTATAATAGAATAGATATATAAATTGAATATAGAATTGTAGGTATGTTATGTGTGTATTGAGTTATTGAATATGGAATTATAGATGTGCTATTTATAGTAATAGGGAGTGAATTATGGATATAGAGAAAGATTTGTAGAATTATTGAATATAGATTGATATATGTTTTGATTTATATATAGAATGATGTACTCGTATGTATTGATTTATAGAATATGTGAATTATAGGTAGAATCATGTAGATTAATAGAGAAATAGGGACTTATGCATGCATAGTATTACCGAATTATGGATTATATAGAATTGTGTGTTAGTATAGGGTGACTTATAGATTACATTCGCATTAAGTAGGGAATTACATGATAGAATAGATTAAAATTATACCGTATGGAACATATAACGTGTGTGTATGGAAACATTCGTAGAGAGAACATAATAGCATTACACACGTTATATACTATTGAATATTACGTTACGAGAATTATACGATCATATAGAACGGCAAATATGGAAGATTGTATAATTTAATATAGACAAACGTAATGGTTATAGAGGTACAAATTTTACAACGGTTACTCGTAACGGATGTCTTTTATCTCAGGATTTTAGTAATTACAACGGTTTTTAAGAGATTTAATAATTATATGGACAAGGACAAATTTTATGCCGGCTGCCCTTTGTAATACTATTTCCTAGAGACTAGGTGGTGGATTTTGCCTTTGAATAAAGCAATATACTTGAATAGAGTCCGTTGATAATATTTGTTAAGACGTTACGGTATCCGAACGAGCCCAATAAAGCAATATATTTTATTTTAGGGTAATTGTACAAACAATTGTCGAAAGATGTAACTCCAACGGGATTTTATGGCTTTTACAGTAAAGAACCTACAGGTTCTCACGCAACGGCGTTGTAAACAGAAATTTCTAATTTTATTATGTATCGTTGTGAAATAAAATATGAATGAAATTAATATTATAACAAGGAATATATATGTATTACTGGCGAACATAACGTAACGATATGTAATATATAGAGTAAATGTGAATGTGAATATAATATATAGAGATTAATTATGTCACCCTATACAGATCGATGTAAATAACACACTGAAAATAGATTTACATATGAATATAAGTTAAGGTTTATGTAATAAGATTATTATAGAGTTATATAGAATTATAGAATAGAATATAGAGTTTAGTGCAAACCGGCACTTAATATAGAGATAGCTTTATTCATATGTAAGATAGATATAAGATGTAAATTTTATAGTATAGATTGCATGCAAATAGATGATAAGAAATTGATATTATAGATATTTGATATATAAAAATATGATAAATAAATAGGAACGCGATATCCGAGCCAACGTATAGAGTCACGACGGCGGGGTACCGTTAGTCGCCGGCCCGATTTGCTTATAAGCACGTCCGCGCGGTACATAGATCGTAGTCTGATTCAAGAAGGCATCATAGAAACATAGAGTAGTCTGATCGCGCATCTTATTGAGTAACATAGAGTATTCTGATCGCGCATCTTATTGAGTAACATAGAGTATTCTGATCGCGCATCTTATTGAGTAACATAGAGTATTCTGATCGCGCATCTTATTGAGTAACATAGAGTATTCTGATCGCGCATCTTATTGAGTAACATAGAGTATTCTGATCGCGCATCTTATTGAGTAACATAGAGTATTCTGATCGCGCATCTTATTGAGTAACATAGAGTAGCCTGATTGCATATAGCGTCAAAGTAACATAGAGTAGTCTGATCGCGCATCTTATTGAGTAACATAGAGTAGCCTGATTGCATATAGCGTCAAAGTAACATAGAGTAGTCTGATCGCGCAACTTATTGAGTAA
>MU159011.1:128030-261773 GCA_015888305.1 Antheraea pernyi
TAGTAGTGCTCTGTTGGCTCGGGGACGCGGTCATTATACGAGAACCACGGTGTTTTCTTGCGACCACCCCGACCTCCGCTTCGTAATCCACCACCTTCATCGGCTGACTCGTGCATCATTGCACATCACCGAGGCTCCTTCAAGACATCACCGGCATCCGACTGTCGCCACCGAGGCGGGCTACCGGCGCTCTCGCTACCACCTTCGAGAGCTTTACGCCCGCCCACCGCCAGGGAACGTCGCCTCGCCTCACGTCTCGCCTCATTTCCACCTCACCCCGCCTAACCGCGGGCCGGTGACGTACGAGGGCGAGAGGTGTCGCCATATTGACAGGCGGCGCCCCCAATATTTACAATATAATATCACTTATCCGGCACTATTAAACACCGGAGGGTGCCGGATTATTGGAATGTTCGGATTGCTGAATTATAGTGAAAATTAATTAATAAAATGTAGTCCTTGCTTAAAAACCTTTTCTCGCATGTTGCGAAGAATTATAATATCTTTGGCAGATATGCCGTTTTCCTCCGCCCATTTTATGCATGTATTAAAACAAATCAATGTATCATCTGGTTTACTGGATATTTACTGGTATCTGGAGGATGCAGCGAACGAAGCACACAGGTGCAGAGTGGTGGGTGGAAGGTGCCGGATTATTGGACGTGCCGGATAAGTAAGATTATACTGCACTAACAAAAACAATGTCATAATTACATTTAAATGCAGTCATACTTATAGATGACAACATAGAGATAGATTATTTTTTTATTATAGCATGGCAAAATGACTGCACTATGCCTGATGGTAAAGACAGTACAATCCAAAATCAATGGCGACCACCGAGTGACACACTATCCATCGACGGTCGCCACTGTCATGCCGGCCTGCGAAAAACTGGATATGCACAGGCTGATCCCGAAACGCGACCCGCAGAAGCGAATCACTATGACGGCCTTTTTCGCCATAAACATGGTGGTTGCGATCCAGTCAGGCTGTAAAACCCTACCACCCCGCTTTCGCCATCGCTTTCTCGTTATTCAGCATGGTGCACCACGTGGAGGTGAGGTTGACCTGGGTGTCACAAGTCTTATGATGTTATTCGACACCCCTTACACCCCAAAATTCGAGTATTTAAAGCAAAATCGAATCACCATCTTCTTACCACGATCTCACTTAAGTAGGTTGTTTGCCTCTTCCACTCTCCCCTTTTAGGTGCCATCTCAGTATTCACACCTTTTATAGACATATCATTTCTCACACAGTCCATCCATACATTTTTCGATCTTCCACTACTCCTATATCCATCCACCATCATGCTCAACACGTTTCTTGTTAATATAATTATTGCCAATATTGAATTAAACTTTAATTTAGTGGAACTGAAATATACACAATTGGCAACCATATGCATTTAAGGGTTAAATGAATTATTTCCAATATTGAATTAAAATTTAATAAAGTGAAACTGTAATGTATACAATTGGCAACCATGTGCATTTAAGGGTTAAATGGTTTTCATCTCTGTTCAGTATACATGCCTGTATCATGCTAACTTATCAGTCATCAAATTCTCTGTCACTGGTGTTATTTTCAAACTTCCTCATTCAAATATTGTCGATACATATATTGTGAGCCTCCTTGACGTGTCCGTCAATGGCGAACCTTACTTCTTTCGATTATGAGCCCGTATATGACTCGCGAAACCAAACTTTGTTCTAAAGATCTTTTTGCATGGCACACCGTACAATTGACCATCAGTATTGTATGTATAGGTATAGGAAGGCTTCGAACGGGTCTTAGTTATAAGGCGTTTCGCGTTTAGATCTTGTAATCGTTTCTTTTCAAAATTTGTAACTGCCTTATGAACAGAGCTGCGCCATTCACGTCTCTGTTGCGCGAGGTCTTCCCAACCCTCATATGGAATATTACATGCCGTTAGATGGCGCTTAGGACATATTTGTAACGCAATAGCTGACCTCCAGGAGTGCATTTTCCTTCTTTCAGCTGTGAGTAGAAGACGGCTTTAGGCAGCCTTGAGTCATCCATACGCACAAGATATCCGCACCATCTTAGTTGCCCCTTAATAAGGAGCGATTCAATGCCACAAAGCTCCGCTTTTCTTAATACTTCAGAATTTGGAACTCGATCCTGCCATCTTATACGAAGTATTGATCTTAAGCACCTCATATGAAAAGAGTCAAGGCGCTTTATATCACCCTTATATACATATATTAATCAGGATTGGGCCCACATCAGAATCCTGTGGGACTCCTGAATGGTTTGGAAATCTTTAAGAATGATCGTATTTCATTTGCAACTACTACAGTATTACAATTTCTTGAGTATGAGTCAAATACAGCTAAGTTACCAGTAATTAATAGTACCAGTAAGTTTTTGAAGTTTTTTACCTCTTTAAGAATTGTTGTTCATATATAGCCCATAGTATACGTAGTAGTTTCACGGTGGTGCCGCTGAAAGAGACACTATAAGTAGCCTACCAAAGCTTAAGCCTACAGAAAAATTGTAAGGCTAAGGATCCCATCAGACTTCGTAACTATATAATAATAATCATAAATACAGTGGTACAACAAAATAATCCCAAGGAGGGTTGATGTCAGGCAGGCAGCCGATCGTAAAAATTAAGCCAAATCATATACCACAACATGACAAACATGTTGTACCGACCCTACTTATGTGGGATAAGGGTAAGAAGACGAAGAAGATATCGCCCACAGTAGACAAATTAGTGGAGATCAAAATAGATAGTTAACAAAAAATAGTCGTTATGTTGTCCCTTTGCCCTAGGTTTAGTGTGTTTACCGTCTTAGACCATATCATCAATACAAACAATAAAGTAGACGACATAGTAACATAGACGAACTCGCGGGTATCAGCTAGTTATGTAACATATTAGCAGCCACCCGAGAATTCACACAAAAAACTGCCTCGCATATCTTTACCTGGATCATATTATTTCAACAATAAATTGAAATAACTATTCATTCATTAGGAAAATATGAATAAATTCATTTAATGAATGCCCAAGACCTAGTCAGATAATGTCTCTAGTAAAATATGAATGGTAAATAGAAGAATTCGTTATAGAATACAGTCCTATAAGAGACAGTACAGCCGAATCTAGCACAGCGAGCGCTCGATTCGGATTTGTTTAACAAAGGGACTCCTGACGCCTCGTCTCGGGTGCGGGTGACTCATGTGCCCATAAGCCTACAACAATATTAGACGTTCCTCAAAATATATCTAAATAACGTAGTTCAGAGCTGATAAAAGGTGTGCTGCAATATTTTACGTAAAATAAAGATAATGAAAAACAGTGGTAATAACTTTCTATTATTTTCTACCTAATAGTTACCGTTGTCTTAATGAAACTTTGATGTCACGATCCTTTTGATAAGTTGCTGTAAGTTCCCTTTTTGATTAAAGTTTTTTTCTAACTGATGCTCTTAGTTAGCTGGGATTTGGAGCTCATGTTTTGTTTTATTTTGATAATGATACACACTACTTTTGCACATATTCTGTGTAAATTTCAACGTACTATCTTCTACGATTTGAATTTTACATCCATTTAAATGTGTAGCTGAACAATTTGAAAAAAGAAACCTCAGAATTATTACTCGATGAAGTAACCATTCTAATTATCAGAAATGCTAAGATAACAAAAAATTGCAGCGTACCTTTTAGGTCATCGGCGGTTGCGTTCAATTCTCATATATGTGATACAAATATTGAATTGTATCTTCCAAACAAATCATTCAATCGATAATCGATTTTTATTTTGAACTGGCTAACGCTGTTACCTTCAGAATTTACAATATAGCAAGTTTTGTACCAAACGCAGAAGGCACAGAACCGAAATGGCAACTAACCCAAGGATAACAAATTGTCGGGATCTCAGCTTGGTTGTTACAGAAAATACGTTTAATCATCAGTTTTGATTTCCATATACAAAAAATTACCATTCACATAATAATTTCAATTTAGATGAGATTTAAAAAAACTCTATAATATATCTTAAAGGGGAAAATAAACAAATAATTTTACAGTTTTGGTGTTTTTTTGGAGTTTTACGATACATAAAAGGTGTTTATCAATGTGTTTTATATAATATTTATTCCTTGATATTTATAGTTCAAAATAATGACTGCAACCATTGGATAGATAAACATGATGTATGATTACCGTAAAAAATTAAAGAATACTTTATTGCACTTTTTAGTATGTACACTGGCGAGCATAATACAACAAGGCATTTTGTTTGAACTAATCGGCGCGGCGCGGCGGTGTTGTGTTCAAAATAAAATATATTATAGGTAGTAGAAACTAAAAGAAGCAAAGGAAAATTAAAATAATAAAAATAATTATAGAGATTGTCCAAACGGTTTCGGAAATTATGCGGAACGGACAAGGGAGTCTGTTCTTCGCACAATAGCTTTACGTAATAATATAATCGGTGCGACGATACTTGATATTAATTTAATTTAAAATTTTCATTGCTACCTAACGTTTTGTTCGTATTGAGATTTATATTGTTTGCGATTTATGTTCTCCTGGTACCACAGACTTACTCTTTTGCAACTTGGTTCCATTTTATTCTGATCTTTGGCTGTATTTGCTAACTCGCGTATCTGTTTCTTCTCCATTAATATTATTTTATTATCTTCTACATTTCTCGTATACTTTTAGTCATTTCATACATTTTGGTAGGTGGTAGAGCCACGCTGATGCTATCAGTTTTAGCATGAATGGGTCGGCTCGCCCGGGGTAGTACCACCCTCTTACAGAAAATCGACGCGAAGTAACGTTTCGTTCGGTCAATGAGAAGGCCAGAGGCCCACCTCCCTTTCCCTCTCCCCTCCCTAACCCTTCTCTTATCCTCCCCCAAATACAAGCTGGCAACGCACTTGCGATTCCTTTGGTGTTACAAGTGTCTATGAACGGTGGTGATCACTTAACATCAGGTGACCCATCAGTTTGTTTGCCTTCTATGATATAAATAAAACAAAATTACATTATATTACAGTAGCTGCACGCCAGAGCCAATCCCTCCAGTTTTATCACATTGGATCCGATGATGTAGTGGTACAATATTAAAAATAAAATTACACAGCTTGCACGACTTTCATTTTCTTTTTTCTTGTTCTTTTCGATGTTACCTTGTTTCAAAAAGATGCATTAAACTAATATTGAATCCAAACTTGCGTTAAGTCAAAACATTATTGCAAAAAAAATACACGAGATTTAGCTCAATATACAATGCTTAATAGTTACTGTTCGGGCGTGAAACTTTAAATATCATTGACAAACGTCAGAGTCAAAAGCTACAGAATACTTTGACCTGTCCAAAAACGGAACGCAACGAAGCGAGACACTATGATGAGCTTTCAACTTAAACCATGATTCGAATGAATTTACTTCCTAGAAATATTGACAAAGGGGATTCGGAGAAATGGCCTTTCTAAAATCAATTAATCCTTCAATCGAATACTTTCTTTTTTATCTATACATTTCATAGAACACTAAAAGATAGACAATAAAAAATAGCGCTCCGCCCCAATTAGGCTGAGTCACCAAATTCTTGATCGCGAGGACATTTAGCCACGGTTGGGTCGAAACAACAAAAACGCCGCGGGAACCGAACATTCCTTGCCACCACGCCGAGTCGTCTACGTCTCTATGAATGATCTTTTTTATATCGAAACCATCGACAAACGATAACCATTTTACAATCTATAACCTGCCAAGTCTATAACATTTAAATTTTTACCATAAACAATTTAAAGTCGAAATTCAAAATCGACGGTTCGAACTGGCCGATATTTGTGAATGAATTAAAAAAAAAGTGAAGTCAACGCGAAGGTGTTTTATAATGACACTCGCTGAAGATTTTTTATCACTTCCTCCCTTTTCATGCGTTGTGTTGTGTTTTTTTCCATATCTTATTTATTGTTGTATTGCGGATAATAAATGGGCAGGTGTTATAAAGTTGCACCCAATGATTAGGCAAACGATTGGGACGTTAGCCGCGTTGTCAATGGACCGCTTTATATTGTACCGCCATATTCTTTTTTCTTTTATAAATGGTGTCTATGACCATTCTTTTGAAATCAGTAGTATAGTTCTTTTCGATGTGTTGTAGATTTTTTCTTTTTTTTATAATTTATGACAATGTTTAGGCTTAGTTCAAAAAGTTCAATTTTTGTTTATATTATTTTTATGAAAATTAAAATGCATAGATATTTTAAATATGCAAAATATTTATATTTATAACAAGTTTCACATAATTCAAACACAATTTTTTTAGTCCGACGCCATGAGTACACCCAAGTACTTAGGTATAAAACGGGGTTATTATTCTGAGCTTCTGTTTTAGATTCGTTACAGATAACTAAATATTAATTGCGTTGTACGCCTATTTTTTTGAAGTGAAACTTCTTTAGGCGCATGAGGGTAAAATTTTATAAAACGCAGATTTTTCATCTATTTTTCAAGTCTCGGAAATCTAAAGTTTTAGATTTGTATAAATATAAACAAAACTTATAAATTAGTTCGCCAAAGAAGTTTCACTTCTGACATGTGTACTTTGTACGCAGGCACTTTTTTTTATATATATACTTATACGTTTGTTACCTTAACAATGTATTTTATGACAGAAGAAAAAACATAAGCACCATAGAGCTTGCACCAGTTTGCTGAAGCTCTTACTGGTTTCAGCATGAATGGGTTGGCTCGCCCGGGGTACTACCACCCTCTCACAGAAACACCGACGGCAAGTAGCAGTGCTTGCATTGTTGCGTTTCGTTCGGTTTGAGAGAGCGCCGGAAGCACACCCCCATTCTTCCTACTCCCCCAACACAGGCTCGCAACGCACTCGCGCCTCCCCTGGTGTTGCTAGTGTCTATGGACGGCGGTAATCACTTAACATCAGATAACCTACATGTTCGTTTGCCTCCTATGATATAAAAAAGAACGTAATCTATTAAAATTTTAATAACCTCATATTATCGGCATAGTTCTTTTTTTTAAGCGATGATGGCTTAGTCGATGGACATTCGAACCTTAACAAATGAGTCGGAGCTTACGGTGAAGGAAAGCATCGTGATGTAACCATAGCATGGCGATAGGGCTTTTTCTAAGTCCACTTGGCTAGCTAGCACCCTCAAGTTGAAAATTTGTCGGCATGTACACTTTGATGTGTTCCGGTAGCTGCACTTGAAAGCCAATCTCCTCTTGATTTGCTATATTTACCATCTCATTATACATGCCACGTCGTCACTTACCATCAGGTGAGACTGTAGTCAAACGTTAAAACCTACAAAATATAAAAAAATATCTATCATTTTATGTACATAGAGTATAAATATAATTAATAATATAATAGTAAAATAAATATTAATGTTTTTTTATATCATAAGAGGCCAACGAACAGGTGGATCACTTAATGTTAAGTGATCACCACCGTTCATAGACACTAGCAACACCAGGGGAGTCGCAAGCGCGTTTCTACCCTATCTTTTGGGAAGAGGGAGAGGGTAAGGAGGGAGGGGGAGGAGAGATGGGTTATCCGGCGCTCTCAGTGACCGAACGAAACGCAACAATGCAAGCACTGTATAGCAATAAATGCAGGATGGATGAAATTGCGAAACATGTCTGGGATAGTTTGTGACCCACGGATGTCCTTAACACTCAAGGGGAACGTGTTTAAAACTATAATAAGACCAGACATATTATATGGAACCGAATGCTAGGTCACGAAAGAGACGGATGAGAAAAGATTATATATGGCAGAGATGTAATGTTAAGATGGATGTGTGGTATAACCGGAATGGATAAGATTAAGAATGACTATGTCAGAGAAACTTTGAAAATAGCACCAGTGACAGAGAAGTTGAGGAGTAACAAATTAGCATGGTAAATGGTAAAAAAGTCTTTATTATGAAGGATATAGGAGTAGACGAACACCGAATAAGTTATGGATGAAAAATGATACGTGGAAAAAAGAGGAGTGTGGAAAAGGAAAACATGTTGTGTCCAACCCTTCTTAGGTAAAAAGATATTATATTCAATATAGTTAAGAAAAAACAAGATAAAATATATATCAATGTTGTTTATTTTTCACAATTTTCCTTTAAATAATGAAACGACCAATTGGCAATTAGGTACGATTCCTCGCCATTGTCGCGGCGTAAACTTTGATTGGCTCCCCGGTCGCAGGGTTTTAGAATACAAGCCAATTATTATGAACCGATTCAACGCTACGAAGTTTTATTGTGTCGCACGGAACCCAGCGTCACAGCCAGACCGTGGTTCAATGGGCCAATAATTAAAACCTCACTGAGATCGACTCCTTCGAGAGGTTTTGATTTTTAATTAAGGACCATTGTTTTACGTACAGTTTGAATATTATGCTTCGGTGAAATACTATCGGAGTGTTCAATATACGTACTTCATAAAGTAAATTTAATATTTATTATTTATATGCCGTTGGCAAAATCTCAGGAATAGTTTTATTTTCAACTCCATAAGGGGATACATTTTCATAAAACACTTTTACAGTTATTACCTAATCTTTAAATACTATCTAAGATTTTTGGTGTGTTCCGGCAACTGCACTTGGGAGTCAGTGACCTGTAGGCTTAGCTTGTTTACAATCTTAGATCACGTAGTAATTTAACATCAGGTGAGATTATGGTTAATCGCTACCTTAAAGATAATGCTTAAAAAAATTCTACGTTATATGTAGAAACTTGTTCATCATTTTATCTAATGGTGGTAGAGCCACGCTGAAACTACTACTGCTTTCAACATGAATGGGTCGGCTCGTCCGGGGTAGTACCAGCCTCTCATAGAAAACCGAGGTGAAGTAACAGTGCTTGCATTGTTGCGTTTCGTTCGGTCAGTGAGAGCGCCGGAGGCCCACCTCCTGTCCCCTCTCCCTCCCCTAGCCCTTCCCCCCAAAGGGTGACAACGCACTTGCGACTCCTCTGGTGTTGTTAGTGTTCATGGGCGGTGGTGATCACATAACATCAGGTGACCCACCTGTTCGTTTGCCACGTATGACATTAAAAAAAATGTTTCTAAATCCATCAGCTGTTTGTGCATTTAGAGTTGTTAACTGTCTTATTTTCCAAGGAAAAGTCCTATTTTTTTTAATAACCCCGATACATTTTATATAACGTCCTGATTTATTTAACGAGCTTTGGTAAGGTCTTGTGTCTTGTGCCCTCAACCTTATGTTTTAGATATACATATATATTATATTGAATCAAATGCAATATAATAAGCAATGTTCTTGTATTTTTACCTTATAACTGGTCTTTCTTAATTTGAGGATGGTAACAACAAATAGAATCTAATATGTATAGGCCAAGGATATTCATTGTTAATAGTGAAATGCGTCCATCCACATAATTGGGTTATTTAATAATATTAGTTGTAATGAGTTTGATGAAAAAAGCAAATCACATTAAATAAAAATTAACAAGTATCACACAAAATCACATCATTTGAAAAATAGCATACATAAAAATTCATTTTCACCACATGAAAAATAGCAACGTTATAAATTAATTCATAGCCTTCTAAAAATAGCAATACTATTAATTAATTAATGAATATAGCAATGATATAATTTCTTCATATCACGTGAAAAATAGCAGCGTTACAAATTAATTCCTACCATATGAAAAATAGCAGTCACGTGTAGATACCCTCTCAGGCTGCTCGATTATTCGATTATTGTGCTACTATAGCGTCGTTATATCTTGTGTATGGCGGTCGCAATTTGTGGATCATCTATACTATAAAGTTTATGAGTTTGTGACGTTGTAGAGGGAAATCTCATGAAGCAATTGCCCGATTTAAAAAAAAAATCCTTCAGTTTTATATAGCTAATTCATCGAGGAAGGCTATATATTATCACGCTAAGACCAATAGGAGCGGTGCACCAATGAAGATTGTTTCAAAATCGTTTTTTTCCTCTTGAGAGCTTCCGCTGCGTGTTAGCGTTAGCCCAAAGTAACTTTTCCACGCAGATGAAGTCGCGGGAACAGCTAGTATTTAAATAAAATAACGAAAGCAGAAAAAAAAATCCAAACCAAGACTCTGCAGAAATAAATCGAGGCAGTCATAAGACAGAATTGAAAATTCAATACAATAGAATAACTGTGATCTGTTTTGAATTTATAAATTAATTATAGAATTATTTAAATTTCACAATTTATAAATTGAAATAATATAATTATAGATGTGTTTATACAATTTATAATTAATATATAATATAGGCTGCACAATTTCAATACAAAATATCAATATTAGATGTACACAGCTCCCTGTATTACGCGTCGCTAGTCCGACGTAAGTCGCGCAAACGTAATACGAACGGTCATGCTTACTACAGTTTCATGACGCGAAATTATAAATTCATTTCCTGCCAAAAATACCGCTCGACGGGCCTAAAGATGTTTTCACTACAAAAACAAATTGAACGCGATTATAAATCACAAGAAAGACGTTTATTCCCAATTAACTTTTAATTTATTTTTTTCATTATTTTCAATGTCATTATTTTACATGATTCTTTAACACGCAAGATTCTAAACAATCTTATTTCACATTTACACTAAGGCTACCCTAATATTAGCCCACAGTAGTCCCCTACGTGAATGTCCACTTGGCTTCGCGATTTGACCTCTCAAGTCCTCCGACTAAAGGATAAAAGGAGACAAAGAAGGTGTGAAGATTGCATGTAAGAAGATAAAACTGTTATTGATTTCGTCGTATAGTATTTTTATATACCTAATAATAAACGTCAAATTAACAGCAAATTAAATACACTTGTAATTTAATGTCATAGTACAATCAATGTATAACGGAGAGCGCGCGCGTGGTTTCAAAAAATGAGTGTGTTTTTTATATCTACTTCAACAATGGTTCGTGAAGGAGTAAAACCGAGGAAAAATAATCATATTGGGTATGAAATCTATAGGAATGTAAATCTAACTTGTCTGTATTTTTTAGATTTTTGTGAAAAATAATGTTTTTTTTTTTTTTATAGAAGGCAAACGAACAGACGGGTCACCTGACGGTAAGTGATCAACGCCGTCCAAAGACACTAGCAACACCAGGAGAGTTGCAAGTGCGTTGCCAGCCCGTGTTTGGTGGGAGGGAGAAGTGGGAAAAGTAACAGGAGATGGGCCTCCGGCGCTCTCACTGACCGAACGAAACGCAACAGAGGGTGGTACTACCCCGGGCGAGCCGACCCATTCATGCTGAAACCAGTAGTAGCTTCAGCGTGGCTCTACCACCTCCAAATATACGGCTGACGGTGAAGGAAAACATTGTGAGGAAACCTGAACCTGAGAAATGTTCTTATAATATTGCCGTATATGTATATAAATGAGACATATAACAGAATTTATTTCTATATGCAAAATGAGTTGACAGTGTATACGAACCCTAAGTTTCTATGGATTATTAAAACAGTTCCGTTACCTATTGTTGAACTGACGGCTTTGTTAGGGACGCGTGTCACCGACAGATCTGGCAAACAAATGTATTTAGTTTGTAAATACGGTATTATTAATTGATTAATTAATTTTTTAATTGTATAGAGTATAACCATACCAGATTATAATTGAGTAATTGTTCCCAATATTTGGTCTACTACGTATTGAATGAAATGGATAGTCGAAGCTATTTTGTTTACTAGAATGAAATACAAAATATATAAACTTGCAGTGCAACAGATGTTATGTGATTACTACACGTTATGACTATATATACTATATATATATAATACTATTATAATATTATATATAATAATATTATATATACTATATATAAAATACGTGTGTTGTCTGTTGATGTGTTTAAAATTCTTTATTTACAATAATACAGGTCAACAAAAAACCAAATATTTTTTTATAAAACCTCTTCAAGAAAATCATAAAGCATATCTTTAAGTAACGTTTACTCTTTGTTTCATTAAAATCGATTCGGTATGTCAAAAGTTATTGTAATATTAATGGCGACGCGATTTAAATACGAGAGAAAAGTAGATAGTAATCAGACTTAATACATTCAAATGACTTTATTAGCTACGGTTTTTTACATAAGTTTCCATGCGGACGAAGTCGCGAACACGGCTAGTACTTACTAAATAAATCACTGCTACTTTCATATGAAATGATAAATAATTTATCATATGATAATTGTTTAGTTTCACTGCTATTTTTCCTATGATATAAATTGATTAGCATCACAATTACTTTTTATACTCATGAAAAATAGTTTCTTATATGAGATTATGAATTTGTGTATTTATCATTTAGATGGCTATCAGAATCAACATTAACACATAAATATTTGGATAAGATTATACATACAGTTTATAAATATTAATTAATAACATTAAATAAGTTTTTTTTTTTCGATCTGACTATGCTATTGACCTAGTAAGGTCTTAATAGCTTCATCATACTACTATTAAATAAGGTTTATTAAGAAATGCTATAATATTAAAATATTATAAATTATTGGTAAAAAATAAAAAAGAAGTGTATATTGAAAATCATAACTATTTTCCCTAATTAAAGAAGCATGGTTTCCAAATATATATCAGCTTTACTTGTAGTGCTATTAGAATTCATAGAGTATTTATATGGTTGCTATTTTTCCTACGATATAATAAACCGAAAATTATTGTAAACTGTAAATTATTTAGAGAATTTTACTTCTATTATATTTTGATGGGAGTTCTTTAGATATACAAAATTACTGTTTATATTTCTACAAACCAAGAAACAAAAAAAAACGAGATGTTATAATAAACTTAAAATATAGCGGGTATTTATCACTTGTGAAATAACAGTGATATAAAAATAATTTCAATGTATTATTGAAATAGCTATAATTTCCATGTGTAAATGACACAAAGTTTAACCTTTGCAAGTATTATCACGTCTGTGATATTACAAAGAAAAATACACTGAAAATACGTTTCTTGTAAGGGGTCTCCTTTATCGTGGTATTTTTAGATATTTTTTAAATATTCGCTACATTGACATATTCCTTGAAAAATTTAACGAGCTACCTACTCCCATTTCTAAAATATAGTTGTACAAAAGTGGGATACATTGCGTAGGATTTTAGCAGTAACATTCTTTTTCCGGGAAACGTAGCCCACTTTTATTGCAAACAATCAAATAAATGAACGAAGCCGTGAAAACGACCTAGTTATGGATTGTTCGTATATTTTGACTAAACAAAGGAACATCGGTTCGATACTCTACATATCTAAGCATTCGACCATCGCGTTCTATTGTAAGAACAGGTGGAAGCGAATAAAGCAAGGGTTTAGGGCTGCAGGTATATGTTCATGTCATACCTGAGAGATTAAACTATAGAGTAAACATTAATAACATTTCTATAGACAATTTCATATGCTATTCGAACATTGCACACGAATATAGAGTATACTGTTAAAAAAGAAATAATAGTATATGAAAGTCATCGCATTTTTTCATCATCATGTCATCATCTTTACTCACGTTTTCATATAATATTAGATACGACTGTGGTCAAACACTAACATACTATTAAATACGAAAGATAAGTTCTAGTTCTCCCTTTCTTCCGTACTTTGAATATATTCATATCATCAATAGCTTTGTCCAAATTTTCCTTCAGTCATTTTGGTCGTTCAGTCATTCCATGTTCCAGGCTCACTAAGACCAAAAACATCTTTTAGGTAACAGTGTTAGCTTTTATAACAAAGTCCCTAAACACATTACCGATTTGCCGGATAGTTAGTTCAAGAACCATGTCAAGCGGGTTTTAATGTCTAAAGGGTGGATCAATGTGTGAACGATTGTGACGTCTGGAAACGACACCCATTTCTGTAAATCCACTAAAAACGAATGTAATTATTTATGTTTTGTAAAAATAAATATGAAGAGATAAACCAGATCTAATTTCTTGCCGGTTATTCTCGATGACTGGGTTGTTTTCCGAACCTGTGGTAGCTTTGACGTTCATAAGCGCCTTCTCAGGTCCTTTAATAGTACAGTTTATTGAGTAAAGTGTATTTTGATTTGATTTGAGTCAAGCTGCTATAAAATAGTGAAACCGTTTAAGATATTTTTGCAATATATATAAAGGAACTTTGGAGAGGCAGCCGGGTTGTGTAAGCCGGGTAAGAGTTTTTTGACGTAGTACTTATTTATAGTGCACAAACAGTTGACAATTAGCAACTATTGTACTATTTGATCCTTCTGTATTGTGTATAGCTGGGGCAAATATTTCATTTGTTTGTTTCTTAAAATAAGTTACATTTAAAACGCTGTGGTCAAAGGATCCGTAAGGTTGTGTTTCCACGCAGTTACGATAAGAAAGTTTGAAGTTCTGTGTTGATAACAGTTCAAGTCCAAGGCACATATCTTCTAGAATAATATAGAGATTCATTTTACATCAGTTACTATCACATATTGTCTAGTATCTCGACTATGAGGAATAAATGAACTAGGAATCTACACTAAAAACACGTTTAAAATGTTTCTATGTTCGAACACGCATAACTTTTAAACTACTAAGCCGATTGGAATGTGACTTTTAGATTAGTAAAGGACTGAATCCGAGGAAGGATTTGTATTACATACAATGACAGTCATCTAGAGAGGGCTATAGCTATAGGATATTATGATTGGATACAAAAAGCCCAGAATAAGGAATGCTGGAACTCTTTGGAGGAGGGGTTCTAAAAATATAACCTACTACCATATTGAAAAAGCAGTATAGCACACAATTAAAAAAGAAGTAAAAAAAAAATACGTATAAGTTTCTATGTTAAAATTAGAAACCCAAATAGGTTAAGTTAAAGATAGAAAACTGAACTGGGAAGAAGTAATTTTGTCTTTTTCCCACGTAATATATTCCTTTTAATTTTTACTAACTGTGCCCACGGTGCTGTTCGCGTGGATTGTAATGTAAAAAGACAGTAACTAACAAAATCATCTAAATTCATTAAGTTCATTTACTTACCTACTTTTCTCACGTAATTAAATCGCGTCGTCATTAAAATTACAATGACTTTTGATAGAGTGAACCGATTTTAATTAATCCAAGACTCAATGTTACTCGAGGACATGCTTTAATGATTTTCTTGGGTGTGTTTTAGTTGTTTTAGTGATTTGTTTTCATACAAAAAGATAAACAGATACACATTTCTAAAAATAATTGATTTTTTTTATGTCATAGGTAGCAAACGAATAGGTGGGTCACCTGCTGTTAAGTGATCACCACCGTCCATGGACACTAACAACACCATAGGAGTCGCAAGTGCGTTGCCACCCTCTGGGGGGAAGGCTTAGGGGAGGTAGAGGGAGAGGAGAGAGGGGAGGTGGGCCTCCGGCACGCTCACTGACCGAACGAAACGCAACAAGGCAAGCACTGTTACTTCACGTCGGTTTTCTATGAGAGGGTGGTACTACCCCGGACGAGCCGACCCATTCATGCTTAAACCAGTAATAGTTTCAGCGTGGCTCTACCACCATTACAAATGATATGTATTTTATTCTTTACTAGCGGGCCCGGCAGACGTTGTCCCGCCCTGATTATAAATCCAAAACCTTCCTCATGGATCACCTTATCTACTGGTGAAAACTGCATGAAAGTCCGTTCAGTCATTTTTGAGCTTATCGCGAACGGACAGACAGACAGACGCGGTAGGAGACTTTGTTTTATACTATGTAGTGATTCCACGACACCGACAACATTTTTTTTCTCACAAAAATCTAAAAAGTGCAGGCACGCTAGATTTACATTCGTTATTATATATACAGAAGATTATTACAGGGTGCTGAACAAAAATAATACAATTACTATAAAAAAAGATAACTTTATTTCGTGTCGCACGTCAAAAGGAATTTCCCCTGAACGAAAATCAGGACATTATTCTGTTTATAATTATACATAAATATATAATTTTGTAAATAATATCAATACAATATCTACAATGAATGCGACACGAGAATCACGACGAGTTGGTGGCCGATCGATAACAATGTCTGGCCGCTCGCGTTCGCCGAACACATATTGTAATGTAAAGATACACACACCTACGTTCAGATATTCCTCTACTTATATTACAGTGTTAAATAATATATAAATCTAGACATTTTGAACTAAACACATAGTCACCAATTCCTGGGACCTATACAATATCTACAATTTATTGTGTTACGAATTAGTAACCAGGAATGTTGTTTAATTGAATGCAATGGTTACTGCAGCCTATTTATTGTGTTATGATTTAGCAAACAGGACTGCTGTCTAATTGTATGCAATGGGTACGGCAGCCTAAGATCTTGTCTATGAACTTTGAGTTAAACACATATATAGATCAGCGATTCGTGGGACCTATACAATATCTACAATTTATTGTGTTACGAATTACTAACCAGGAATGTTGCTTAATTCAGTGCCATGAGTACTGCAGCCTATTTATTGTGTTATGATTTAGCAAACAGGACTGCTGTCTTACTGTATACAAAGGTCTAGAGCTCTATGAACTTTGATTTAAACATAGATAGGTCACCGATTCGTGGGACTTATATATCTATTTTTTATTGAGTTATGAATTAGCAAACTGGAATGTTGTTTAACTGAATGCAGTGGGTAAAGCAGCCCTGGTAACATGTATGCAAAACATTATGACGGTCAATTGAAGACCCGAAAGGATAACAAATAAACTCAGAAACGCGTTTATAGGTAATATTAGTTAACATTTAATATCGTATTCAAACTCAACCTTGAACTACCTGAATAGTTTGTTACACCCTCATGTCGAAAATCCTGAAGAACCTGTTGATGTGTTCTGGCAGTTCTCTCAACTATACTTGAGAGCCAATCGTCAATTTTTTTTTCTTCGAGTTGACTACTCTATTGATCAAGCAAGGTCTTAACAGCTTCACCGGACTACTAAGGCGAGCGCTTAAGGCACTCAGCCGATTTTATTTTGACAACTAGCTCAAGGGAGCGTGGCACACTTCGGCTTTGGCTATTGCCTGATACATGCAATTCGCGACCTATCTGAGCTAACCTAAGCTAAGCTAACTATTCATACATATATGAGTTGATGAAACATATATGTGTACCAAGCATACATACCTCAACAACTCTTATATATATTTCGTATCGGATAATATTCTAAACTATTTCAGTTTTATAAGAGGAAAAAATAAAACCCGTCCACTTGCATGTGTAAGCGTGTATGCGTGCACTTGTGTGGAGGTGATATGTGTAATGTTGTCGCAGTGATGTAAGATTTTGTGTCACTGTATCGCGCGAGCAGCGTACTCGAGGGCTCCACGCCTAGGGAACGGACCTAGGCTTGAGCCACTGCCGAGGGGGCCTAGTCTGGTGTGCGGGAGCGAAATTTACCCCCAGATTACGCGGGCGAGGGCGTGAGCACGCTCTGTTGCGAGAGACAGGCTGGTACTGATCGTTCACTGCCATTATTTCATCGGAGGGTGCCAGTCGTCTAGATTTCTCGTGTTTACCATTTTATACCACATTGACATCAAGTGAGATTGTCACCTTATTACCATTAAAACACAGTTATAATAAACCTTATCTAATGAATAAGCTACCGTCGTAAGAAACAGGTATCTTAATACTATTCAAAACGGATTATTTAAAAAAACATGCATAATTTTACTTAGTTATATTTGATCGACGTCTCTATTCACCGATAAATCATAAGCTCGTGCATGTCCTCATGTCCTAGTTTGTATTATCTCTTTATATCAGAAAATATGTGAGAAAATTCCTGCATATTGTCCTTTGGTATCAAACCAAGTAACTAGGGGTGCTTTTTAGTTGCCAGTTGTCAATTATACGTAGATTTTTTTTTTGTTTTTAATAAAACACAATACCCTAAGTTCTGAGACTTTTCCAAATCATTAACCTATGCATTCCCTCGGGATATGGGGTATTTATGTACTAGTTTATATTACCTGCGTATATCAGAAAATAAATGGGTGAATTCTCTCATATTGTTCTTTGGTCATATATGGTCACTATAGGGCAAAAAATTTAGTAAAAAATTGTAATTTTTTGTTATTAATGATATGGAAAATTCGTTAAGAACTTTTATATAGAGCGTCAAAAGAACTACAAAATTGTCAGTTAAGTTTTTATTCTATCTTTGATAGTTTAGCCGCAAAATATTAAATAATATATATTAAAAAATTAAATTTGAAAGATCCGTAGAAACTTAAATATCAATGACAGAAATATAACCCGAAGTAATTTTTTGTCGAAAATTTATCGTTTAATCAGGTTTATCCATTCATTTTAACAAAATAACATTACTTCAGAGTTTGCACGTGACAATAATATAAAAAAAAGTAGTTCGTTGGAGGACCTCTTAAAATTTAAATTAAGAGCTGTCCTTTGGGCATGATATTTTGGGGTGAGGCAAGAAAAAAAATCGACTTTTTTTCACGTCCCATTAAAATTACAATAACTTTTGATAGAGTAAACCGATTTTAATGAAACCCAGACTAAATTTTACTCGAGAATAATCTTTACAATTTTCTTAGTGAGGTTTTATCGTGAATGCAGTACTTCGCAAAATGCATTAAAATGCATTTTACTACTTATCCAAGACACCTATAACATTTTTTTTCACTTAAATCTAAAAAGTACAGACACGTTCGCTTTGCATTCTTATATGTATAGAAGATATATCTCTTATAACTCCGTGTAGTATTTTAGTTTATTTGATAAACAACAAAATTGTAACAAGTTTCTCGAACCAACTTTTATTCCCCAATTCTGAACAACTAATAGCCTATTTTGATACGTCATACATCCAAAAACGTTCACGGAAACATTTAATAAGCCCTATTTATAGTTCGCCGTCGAATTAATTCCGATCGAATTCGTCGATAAAACATCTGCTTTTGATACGAATAGAACGTTCCAATATTTACCTTAACATGTCTCAAATAGAGTGTAATTTGAATAAGTTAGAGTAAAACTTAAGTGGGTAGCAGATACGATCGGTTTTTACAGCGGCATTCCAGCGGGTGGTCAACTATCACACTGTGGACTAGTTGTATGACTATACGTGTTAGCCAATCAGAGGACGTTGTGATATGAGATGAAACAAAACCGCTTTTGTTGTGGGCGGGGCGCGCATTGTTCTGAACAATGGGACGAGACGGTTGCGCCCGTTGTTTCCATTGTGCGGCCCATTGTGCGGGCTTTGTTATGTTATATATATGCGGTTCTGAGGCGGCGAATCTGACTCGATACCGCCGAGTAGGTGGGGCTGGATCGGTTTACATGAAAAACCAGGATATTTCATAGGTATTTTTATATGAAAAAAAAACTTATATTTATTCTAATTTCGTCAACCATTCTTCTAGTAGATTATTGTGATCTTTTCAATGAACTAACAAGATGGTGTTCGCCCTCTTAGAACTTTTCAGGGAATTTTGGTGACAAGTCAAAATCGATGTTCCGTGGTAATATTTCCCATCCACATCACTTGTGCACAATAACCAAAGTATATTACGTAAAACACCACCAATATTACAAAATATAGATCCAAATAATATCAAGACTATGAATAAAATATAAGATACACTAGATCCTGCCAAAAACTGAAATAAAAAAGCTTTACCTTGATTTATTTATCTTCGCAAGTAATATACCTCTAGGGACAAATAAATCAATATCACTTAATATGATTTAAAAATATTTAGGTAAGAAAAAAATGCGATAACAAGAGCAAGTGAAACGATAATTTAATCTATTTATCCTCTATACTACTACATATTATAAAGTTGGAGGGTTTGTTTGGTTGTACGCGCTATTCTCAGGAACTACTGATCCGATTTGAAAAAAAAATTCAGTGGTAAACAGCTCATTTATCGAGGAAGACTATGGGCTATATATCATTACGCTAAGTCCAATAGGAGCGGAGTACCA
The DNA here is from genome assembly GCA_015888305.1 of Antheraea pernyi. Taxonomy (NCBI): domain Eukaryota; kingdom Metazoa; phylum Arthropoda; class Insecta; order Lepidoptera; family Saturniidae; genus Antheraea; species Antheraea pernyi. The sequence continues at coordinate 148,047 of MU159011.1, forward strand.
TTGGAGATTTTTCAAAATCGTCTTTTTTCCCACGCGGACGAAGTCGCGAGCAGAAGCTAGTCACATATACGAACTCAAAAAATAATAATATAATAAGGTACGAACTATTAGGCTTTGTAAACAAATACATCTTAACGTTTACTAACAAATATCCTAACTCACGTGTGAAGTGATTTGAAGCGATGATGGCATTGTCGATAGCGTGTCGAGTCGAAGCTTTCGCTGAAGGTAAACATTTTGTTGCAACCACAGCATAGTGGTAAGGCTTTTTCTAAGTCCGTCTGACTAGCTACCACCCCCAATTGCACCAATTCCACCTGCATCTGAGAGCCAGCTCCCACTAGGCTTAGCGTGTTTATTATCATCTATAACATTGTCATTTAACATGAGATTCAAATCAAAATACTCTTTATTCAATTTAGGCCCTGAGAAGGCACTTATGAACGTCAAAGCTACCACCGGTTCAGAAAACAACCCAGTCATCGAGAAAAACCGACAAGTAACTCGATCGGGTTTATCTTCATAATCACTAACATATATTTCCTTTATTATTACAACATAATAGACACATAAAGCTACATTCGTTTTTAGTGGCTGCACAGAGAGAGGCGTCACTTCCAGACGTCGCTATCGTTCACATACTGATCCACCCTGTAATAACCTTTATGTATTAAGACCCGCTTGACATAACACTTGAACCTACTATCCGGCAAATCGGTAATGTGTTTTGGGACTTTGTTATAAAATCTAACACTATTACCTAAAAAACTGTTACTGGTCTTAGTAAGCCTGAAACATGGAGTGACCAGTTTGTTATGGTTTCTGGTATTTACATTATGTCGGTATTTTACTAAATCCAGATTATCTAAGTTTTTCCGGACGTACATCAAATTCTCAAGAATATATTAAATAGTGGTCTAACGCTTTGTACGATGTTATTACAAAAAAGTCAAATACGTATATGAATACTTGCTTTAAAATTCCAATCAGCGCCTCTATAATACTAGTTTTGAACTAATATCTGTTGGTTGTAAATGTACATTTATAGCTATGTATGTATGCATACAGCGGTAATGCGTAAATCGTATACAAGTTTTTGATTATTTCATCGTAAGGCAAATCTATATCCAAGTATGTAAATGCAGGAGTCAATGCTTATAAGTAGATCCGGAGATAGATAAAATTGTTTGTGGGAGGTAAGAAAATTAAAGTGAACACACTCTCGTAACAGATACGTAAACAAAGTGAATGAAAACAAATATTTGAAAGTTGTCAGTTTGAAATGTCAAAATTAATTGTAGTCCACCATTTTTTGTTATCAAACTTGCCAAAAAAATAATATAACAGTGCCACCTAGAGAGTGGATTGATAACCAAAAATAGACGAGCCTTTTGCATACAAATCCGATTCTGAGAAGGGAAAATAGCGTGGTCGCTGAATGTTCGCCATCTTGCTCTTTTATTTCTGTTTGGTTAGGTTAGGTTACACAAAGGATAACACAAAATTGCCGCGTAACGGTCGGCGATCGCGGTGCATTTAATACGTAAGTACCCAAACGTTATTAAAGCTATTCAATACGTATTTAACTTTTCTGTAATAACACGGATAAGGTATAAAAAAATTGGTTACCTATAAAGTATGTGTACGGACAATAATATTACGTGATAACGACTCGGAGGCATCAGCCGATGGAGTGCAAGTGAGATAGATGTGTCACAAGTCAAACGCTTAGGCCGATCGCGCCTATCGCTTTTCCGCACTCTCACTTGCACCGAGCGCTCAGGCGGAACGTGACAATGAGTCATGCTTTCTCGGGCGCGCAGCCGGCGATCATCGATTTACAAGACGTTGTCACGTCAAAAAGAATTCATATGTAATTCGATCTTACAGAAAACTATGATTCGTATGCAATTTTTCGAAAAATAGCAAACAATCAAAACGCACTCGCGGTTACGTTAAACGCCACTCGAAAATCTAAATTGGCGAGTTGTCGTTAAACTGGAGTGGTATTAGAGGGGGGTACTAAGGGGCAAACACATTCGGCTGAGTGTTTTCAGGGAACTGGGAAATTGGCCCTCAAGACGGTCGACGCGTCGCGACTCGCCGTCCGGCCCAACGTAACTAGTCGAGACGCCTAATGATTTGGTCACACTTGTGTTCACTTTGATGCTATGTAATATTTTTAAGTGATTACATGCCATAACAGTAAATTTCCAAGGTCGAATTTTAATGAAACTTTCTAGATTCGATATTTTATAACGCAACGATTCTGCCAGAATAATAGCAGAACGTAATTATCCGATACGAAATATATATAAGAGTTTTTGAGGTATGTATATTTAGTACACGTATATGTTTCAACAACTCATATATGTATGAATAGTTAGCTTAGCTTAGGTTAGCTCAGATAGGTCGCGAATCGCTTGTATCAGGCAACAGCCAAAGCCGAGGTGTACCGTGCACCCTTGAGCTAGTTGTCAAAATAAAATCGGCTGAGTGCCTTAAGCGCTCGCCTTAGTAGTCCGGTGAAGCTGTTAAGACCTTGCTTGGTCAATAGCGTAGTCAGTTCGAAAAAAAAAAAGAGCAGAACGTAAATAGAAAGAGAGAAAGATGTTTGAAGCATGCAGAGATGGAAAAAATAAATATAATTAATTCTAAGGCGAAATGAATTAAAAAAGACGTAGGTATTAGATAGTCATTGTTAATATTTGTACTATTATTTACTAGCTGTGCCCGCGACTCCGTCCGCGTGGAACCTAATGTAAAAAAACTGTGACTAATAAAATGACCTGAATGTATTAAGTCCATTTACTTATTTACTTTTCTCTCGTACTTAAGTCGCGTTGTCATTAAAATTACAATAACTTTTGATAGAGTGAACCGATTTTGATTTTTTCAAAATGACTATGCTATTGCCCTTGCAAGGTCTTAACAGCTTCACCGGACTACCCACGCCCGCGTAACCACAGATCACGCCGCCGTGGTCTGGGGGTAAATTTCGCTCCCGCACACCAGACTAGGCCCCCCTCGGCAACGGCTCAAGCCTAGGTCCGTTCCCTCGGCGTGGAGCCCTTGAGTACGCTGCTCGCGCGATACAGTGACACAAAATCTTACATCACTGCGACAACATTACACATATCACCTCCACACACGTGCACGCATACACGCTTACACATGCAAGTGGAAGGGTTTTATTTTTTCCCTTATCAAACTGAAATAGTTTAGAATATTATCCGATACGAAATATATATAGGAGTTGTTGAGGTATGTATGCTTGGTACACATATATGTTTCAACAACTCATATATGTATGAATAGTTAGCTCAGATAGGTCGCGAATTGCATTTATCAGGCAACAGCCAAAGCCGAGGTGTGCCGTGCACCCTTGAGCTAGTTGTCAAAATAAAATCGGCTGAGTGCCTTAAGCGCTCGCCTTAGTAGTCCGGTGAAGCTGTTAAGACCTTCCATGGTCAATAGCGTAGTCAGTTCGAAAAAAAAAAAAATATTCACCGGACTACAAAACTAAAACTAAACGTTACTCGAAGATATGCTTTTTGATTTTATTGATGAGGTTTTATCGTGAACGTAGTACTTTAGTAGTGATGTATGTTCAAACAAACAGACAGACAGACATTTCTAAAAATGATTGAAATGTATTTTATTACTTATTCCAAAGTATTGTAAAAAGTACAGATATGATTTACATTCTTGTTAATGTATAGACCTGTATTAAAAAATCAATGGCCGAAAGTATGTATACACTTCAAAATGGCTGCACATATTTTCTACCTAACTCTTTTGTGCTTGTAATTGTCAGGATAAGGTTCGTACGAAGTGACGTTAGTGACATAGATGACATTACATTTCGTAATGTAAAGGAATTATTTGGTCTCATTTTCTTGCTTAGTGGCTGTGTGAAGCCGAGGCAAGTAGTTAGTGTAAAAAAAATTATCCACTATTACTTGGAGACTAATTTTTTTTATTTAAATCATCTAAGGTCCCATTTTTTTCTTAGACGCTCTAGCGTCACATTCTTATCGTTTTTATTATGGTTCCACTGATGTCTAATAACAACAACTAACCGCCTGGCAAATGGGTACCATATTGGAACCAATCGATTGCCATATTTAGGTAGGCGTGACTTACCATGAAAATTGGCAAAATTGGAAAATTTAATGCTATCAATTGTAGATGGCGTTGCTAGAAAATAACCACTGTGCTATTCAACCGATCGTAATAAAAATTGGTAAGTCTAGATATTTGTTATAAGTCAATTCCTTGTTAGAAAATATAATACTAGCGTAAAATAAAAACAAACACGACCGAAGCTTAGGTTACAGTTAGTACATAATATAATAGTAGTTTACTTAACCTTTGCAGCGTTTATTATTATAAAACTAGGATGTTTTGAATTTGAATATTATTCCAGCCAAAAAGACAAAACCTCAAATACTCTTTTAGTTAGCTATTGTTTTTTACAAAAGAAATGGTGCTTTGGCGCTGACTTCAAAAAGATATATAATAGGTATTACATATTTTAATTTTGTATCTCCGATTGCTTTTTAAAACTAAGACAAAAATTATGTTAAATGAAATGAATGTTGTTTTACACTTAAGAGTTCTTTTTTTTTTCAAGGCGGTTCCTTTTCCTATTCATTTTTTTTCTCTACTTATTTGTATGTAATTAATCTACATCGCTTTATTTCATTATTATTTAAACGTTCCTACGCGCTGTCTCAGTCGGTATCGTGTACATCACAATAGAAAGTAAACATAAAATATTAAAAGCTTGTGTTTTAAAGAATTCAAATATGTATGTCATAGTGGGAGCATCCAGCAGTCGAAAGTTTGCTAACACCGCCATCTATTATTTTCTATGTTAATCAATATAGGCAATGTGTTGTTAATGCACTTCTATTTAATTATTGTTAATGTGGATTCTTGTAAATTATTGAGTAATTTAGATTGATTAAACTGTTCATAACTTCTAAGCATTCCACATGTCTATTCATATAAGCACTGATAGAAGTAACTAAATAAGCCGGTGTCACACCATACGACGCGAGACACCATCTTAAGAAATAGTGGCGTCGTGCAATAACATTTCTAACTTGATTTGATTCTTGATTTAAAGTAGACCTAAATTAGTGTCACGATAATTAAAATCGGACATGTGAAATTGTAATAGAATTATTCTAGATTTAAGTAACATTTGGAACCTTTTGTTATTTATTAAAACCGGAAATCCATTCTATGTGCAGTCGAGATAGAATAGTAAAGTTGCTATTTAGAATTAATAACAATGTAATTAAAACATATTGGCATTGTACTATGTTATTAGTATTACTTTGTAATTACTAGAATAACTGTCGATCTAAAATGAGTTTTATAGTAAATAAGGATTTGTAAGTACTTCGGTTGTTACAACGGTGAATTACTTTGAAATAATTAATGACAACGTAATTATTCAATGTATGGTGTTAAAATAGTTATTTATTTATAATTAGAATTATTAGCGAACATCAAGTGTAACTATGTACAACATCATAGATTAAGTACTTCGTTAAACTACGACTTCCTTCACTTGGATTGTCGGTAGGTGAAGGTAGGCGATTCCTTTATAAGTGCTTACAAGAGTTTGTACAAGGTTCATTTATTCATTACTGTCTGTGAGATCGTGAGATCTATCGTTATTGTCGCTAAGTGATAATTATTGTCTCCGAGGGGTTGTCTCTGAGATTATTGTAAAAGTATTAGAAGACAAAGAATCGAAGAAGTCTTCGTTTCATTTCAAAGTGTCGGTCGTGTTGTGAAAATACATACAAATGGAGGATAATGCCATCCGTGCTCTCGGCCCTCTACAGGCTCTACATATATACTCTGACATGTATATATTAATTCGTGAAGCTAAAACTTTGAACCCCTTTTGAGCGAATTACGAGAGCGGATGAAATTTTGTATTGTCAAAGTATATATGGAGGAAGGAGAGCGCACAAGATTTTTTTATATATAAAATACATTAAAAACACATTAAATCAATTAAAATATACATTATACACGCTACTGCTTGAATGACACACAACATATACAAACATGTTTATGAGAAAGACGTTTCACCATCCGTCATTTTACTCTTTTTTCATCCTAGATTTAATATTTTTAACATTACTTACATCCATATTTTACATGCCCTTTGAAATTAACAGGTCAAATTGTAGGTCAATTTTATATTAGTATAATATTATGTAAAGCATAATATACATTAATAATTAATTGGTAAATAATTTATCTTTAGTAAGTAAAAATGAATTATGGTCGAATTTTTTAATAGCTACGGACATCTAGTTTCTAAGAAGTCAACTAAAATAAGCCATCTAGTTATGGCTTGTAAAACTACATTTACATGTTATACATGGATTTTTATATAATAAATAATAATGCACAAAATGATTACTAGATGGCATTTAACAATAATAAATATATATTATAGCAAAAGTGAAAATGAGATTTATGTGTTTGTTTGTTGGAAAATGCTAATTTCTAAAACTACTAGATACATTTTCAATAGGTGTCCACTTGTAATTTATGCGTAACTTGAGGCAACACGTAATCTGGTCAGCTTATTGAGTTGTAAAAACAAGTCAATAGATGACGTTTAAATTGATTTCTAACAAACGCTCAAAGAAATTAAGGGATGTTAGGCTTAGGATAAATTCTATGTAGTACACTAAATAATAAATAGATGGCGTTTTTAGTCTAAAGTTTACGTCCACGATAGTGCCGCGGTTTTTTTTTTGCTCGAACTGAGTACGCTATTGACCTGGCAGGGCCTTCACAGCTTCACCGGACTACTCACAGCTTCACCGGACTACGATAGTGCCGCGGTTTTTACAGTCTGTTTATATATTACTTGTTGCTGATGAAATCGGTTTGTACCGTAGTAATTTAGTAGATTAGTAGTAATTTTTACTAAGTTTAGTACTTGCCTTACCTTACTTTTTGTGAATCCTCCATTGATACGGTCCAAAAATTTAAATAAATCCTAAATAATATTAGTGCAATTTTTGACACGGAATATTTGCGGCATTACGATAAAGAGAAGCTTATGTTCATACTGAATTTGACATTGTCCAAAGACAGTCAATGATACTTTTAGATTTATTTAGATAATTTTAGATAGCCACACCATTATTTGGTGTGACAAAAACCAGGAAGCCTGAATATCTCTATGAATAACTAGTTTGGGCAAGAGATCAGAATAGTTATAGAACTAGAGCTTCGAAGTATATGTTATGTACTCATCGGCATGCTACCATCTCATTTCAGGGTAACTTTAGGTTCGCTCCTACTAGACGCTGGAACGACCTGCCCCCTCCAATGCGCAATCTCAACGCGGTACCTATATTTAAAATTCATTTTAAAAAGTTTTTATTAGTATCACAATGTTTGTAAATTAAAGGTTTTGCATCTAATTTTTGTTGGACATATATTTGAGTCACGCCTGCAATTACTTCTCTTATATGTTGTTTTATGTATCCTACTAATTTTGTTTATTTCCCCTGTATGCAATATGGACAATATTATTTTTTACGTTACTTGTTTTCCCTATGTCATAACATAGTATAAAACACACACAAGTACTACTAAACGGATTTTTGTGCGGTTTCACAGGTGGATAAAGCGTTTCATGAGGAACGTTTTGGTATATAATTTGTCATAGTCTTTTTAATAATCAGGGCGGAACAACGTTTACGGGGCCCGTTAGTATATTATATTTCATAATTTTAATTGATATCGCTCCGTGACTTACGTTGGGTTGCAGCTGAAAATCAGCACTAAATGTTTCTCATAACACTTTAGCATATGCTGAGTTGGATTCCATTTCGGAATGCTGCGACGTGCATACTTTTATCTACTCTTGTATATTTGCAAATATTGCATTATGAATAAAATCTTTCATTCTATTTAATAAGAAAGAAGACATTTAATCAAATAAAACAAAATATACATATTTAATTTTCAACCGATGCCAAAGACCAAACCAATGATAGCTTATTTGATAGCGTGTTGCAAGCAACTGTTGCATATAGTGTCTAATCTATGAACTGTTACCACAAGCAGCTGCATTCGAGAACCAGTCCCCCCTCTAGATGTAGCGAATTTACCAACTTAGACCACGTAGTCATTTAACATCAAATGAGATTGCTATCAAACGCCTACAAAGTATAAGAAAAAGTATTCATCAATTTCAAACTGATGGGCTATTCAGATTATCAATATTTAATAATCGTAAAAAGATCATAGAGAAAAACAATTACACAGTTTTTATACTGCACATTTCACTAGAAATCGACACTAGATGGCGCAAGGCCGTATTTTTTTAATGTGAAACATCTATAGGCGCGGGTAAACCAGCTATTTTCACTCCTCAGAATCGGATTTGTATCGAAAAGGCTCTTCTAGTTTTGGTTATCAATCAACTTACTAGATGGCACTGTTATATAATTTTTTTGGCAAGTTTGATAACAAAATATGGTGGACGACAATTAATTTTGACATTTCAAACTGATAACTTTCAAATATTTATTTTCATTCTCTTTGTTTACGTATCTGTTACGAGAGTGTGCTCCCTTAAATTTTTCCCTGTCTTGCCTCATACAGACAATTTTATCTATCTCCGGATCTACTTATAAACATTGACTCCTGCATATACATACTTGGATTTAGATTTGCCTTACGATGAATATATTCAATACAAATAAAAATGACCAAAAACTTGTATATGATTTACGCATTACCGCTGTATGCATACATACATAGCTATAAATGTACATTTATAACCAACAGATATTAGTTCGAAAGTAGTATTATTGAGGCGCTGATTGGGAAGAACTAGTGCGACCTCTATTTATATAACGTACTCTGTGGGGTAAACCTGATTGTTGGCTTAGCGACGTGGCAACGCAAAATATGAACTCTGCACTATTAACGAAATATTCAAAAACATTTGCAACCTTATGTTCATAATTATAAGATTCAAAATGTTTTTATTTAATATTCTGAGACGACACATACATGAGACAGACGCGTAAATAGGAAACTTTTGTCGCCAACGTCCATACCACGTTGAAAACACCGGTTCTCGTCCGATCACCGAAGTTAAGCAACGTCGGGCGCGGTCAGTACTTGGATGGGTGACCGCCTGGGAACACCGCGTGACGTTGGCTTTTTGCTGCTCAAATATTAATAATTACTTCAGTGTTTTTTTAAATTATTATATTTTGTAATATTTTTAAATGAGGTATAATATAATATTGTTACAGTATCATGCAATTTAATTTTTTTTTAAATCTTATAAATATACACATATAAACTGATCGAAGTCTGACCTACGTACATCCAAAATATACTGGATAGTTGTCGATTATATGTTTTTATTTTTATTTCATAGACACTTGGTTCTTATCTAAAGTAATTAATTATGTATCTTGAGCTAATAAATTTTAAGAAACTAAAATTTTTATAAGCACTACACTTTAAGCAATGTCTAGAGTGGAAATAAATAGATAGATCTGTTTACCAAGATGTTTTTTAACTCAAAATCAATTTTTTACTCTGTATTATAAGACAATACTTTGAAAGGTTTGCGGAATTGTAATAAAACGAATGCGTTCCTCTGTAAAAAGGGTTTTTAATTTAATACGTGGGTACACACACTATATTATATTATACTATTTAATTTAATATCAATAGTTACCTGTAAAAAGAAAAACGACATTTAAAATGTATTATTTCACTATTAATAGATTTTATAATAAATCTAAATTTTATTACAATCACCACAATCACAGTTTGTTGTCGAATCCCAACATGACTACTTTTACTTGGTCATTGTTTTAACGGTTAACAGCTGTACAAATTAAAGAAATAGTATACATATTTAAATACTAGTTTCTTTACATATTGTTAACATAAGAAACCGTTAGTTTGAAATATATGTACCTATTTTGATGTGAAACATCTATAAGCGTGGATAAACCTAACTGTTGGCGTGGCGAGTGTGTGAAACGTGGCGACGTAATGATGACATCATAAATCATAAGTTTAATTGCGCATGAGCGGAAGCGATTGTGCGGCGTGCGCTATCTATCTTGCCGCACTGAGCTCGCATATCTATAGTGTAATTTGAGAATTCGAAAATTTGAGATTCGTCCGATTCGAACAATCTCTATGTTTCACATCTGTCAGGCGTCCCGTGACGGGTCAATTTTTTTATTACTGTATTTTATATTGCAACTTAACGAGGGGCGGAGTCACTGACGGTTGCTAGTCCTTTCCTATATTGATTGTATTCTTTACGTCACGCAAATTATCGCTTACGATGCGCACACACAGTGTTAACTTGAAAATAACATGTTATTGTTAGTTTCATTGACGTAATCAATTCTATATTTATTTAGAACTAGCTATGCATACGACTCTGACCGCGTGGGAGCTAATGTAAAAAAACAAGGACTAATAAAATCATCGGAATGTCCATTTACTTTTCTCGGATACTTAAGTCACGTCAGATGTAAAATTACAATAACTTTTGATAAAGTGAACCGATTTTAATGAAGCTAAGATTAAATATTACTCGAGAACATGTTTAATGAATTTCTTGGTGAGGTTTCGTCATGAACGCAGCACTTTAGCAGTGATGTCTGTACAAACAAACAGACGGACAGATAAACATTTCTAAGAATGATTGAAATGTTTCTTCTTACTTATTCCAAGGCACGTGAAACATTTTTTTTCACAAAACTCCAAAAAATACAGACACGTTAGTTTTATATTTTTACTATATGTATAGAAGATGAGGATACACAGAATTATGGAACGAAAACTCTTCATATTTTTTAATTAGGTATATGGATAGTGACAGAATTTAAGCTTAAAGGCTAGAAGGCGGGCTTAGAAAATGTATTTGTTATGGTTGGTATAGTATCGACGCCTTTCGCCCGGTCGTGCTGGAATGGTGCAACAGGGAGTGCGTTTTGGATGAGACTCCTTCCACCACCATAGCCGAGCCTGAGGGAATTGTCGGGGCCCATCTCATTGCACAGGTTCGGCTGACGAGAGGACGTGGCTGTTGTGTACCCAGCCTGCCTTATTGGGACGGAGCTCGGCGGCTTATCTCCCAAGGTCGACCGCTGGGACGACACGGTGTGTGGGGTTTTATCTATAATGACTTCTGAGTAACGTACTTCAACTTATAGTAAGGATTTTAGTAGTAAATTCAAGGAAGAAATATATAGCGATGGTTGTCGGGGTTCGGCAGATATCTTAAAACTATGAGGCACTTTTAAAACACTAATTGAAAGTGGTAGTTGAATGAACACTAATACTATATGTATATCTTCGGATTATTCATGCAATTGATGAGGTTTGCAGTTTACCAGAACGGTAATTTTACTTTGATTACAAAGAGTACAGTAAAAAAGAATGCAGAAAAATATTTAACTTCATTTTATGTAAAAGTATTCAAAATAGCAATCGATAAAAATTACTATATAAATTATAATTTCATCTTATCGTTACAAGGACCGTGTGGCCTAATGGATAAGGCGTCGGACTTCGGATCCGAAGATTGCAGGTTCGAGTCCTGTCACGGTCGAAGACTTTCCTTATGTTTATCTTTATTTTATACATTTATAGGTATTTTTATTTGTAGTATTATTGTTTCAGTTAAGTTGTTTATGTTTTATTATATTTTTCATAAAAAGAAAAGTTATGTCGAATGAACTTACAGTATTATGAACGTATTACTGCCATCTATCTAGTCATTAATACAATATTGTAATATGTAACTTTACTGTTGACTATAAAGCTTTTCTTGTCATATAAAAGTTTACATTTATAGATTTTTTATATGTAATATTCATTGTTTCAGTTACATTGCTTACATTTTATTCTTTTTTGATAAAAAGAAAAAGTAATTTTCATCAAATGGATTTAAAATATTATTAACACATTACTGCCATCTATCGAATCTGGAATACAATATTTTAATATTAATATAGTACTGTGAACTATACAATTTTTCTTAGAAGTACTAGTCTTAGCTAATAGATGTCACTTTACTCAACAAAAAAATAATTTAACCATTACGTCATAAAATAACAACAAATAAATAATAGTTAAAAAAAACAAAAAAAAACACGCTTTCATAGACAATACATCTAAAAAACAGAAAATAACATTTAATAAATTTGGATTAAGAATAGTGTAAATTAGAAATAAATGTATATTTTTGTAAAAAGTGACAAACAAATGATGAAAATACTGATATCTGGAGGTCATTATTAAACCCTGTTCATTACCAAACTACTTACAGCAAAAGAAAACTTAATTTTTTTTTTAATTTCTCTAATCATAGTAAGGGACAAAAACATATCTCGTCACAATACAAAACATACGAATTTCCAGAGAGATGTCGTCGCCGCCTGATTGCTCCCATGGGAACTGTCGTGATGATATGTCGTTACGTGAATGCCTGCGATTATTATTTTACTGCCAACATTTATTTGAGAATACCTTGTTAATTAATTGACTATCATATCCCAGTCATAATCGAGACATACAACAAATCTATATCTACGTTTAGATGCCAATTCTCAACTATTATTATCGAGGTCTAATTTGAGAAACTGCTACAATGCAGATAGAATATAAAAATTGTACAAACTTGTTGCTATTTGTCTGTTCAATTTAAAAGATAACTTAGCGGCATAATAATGACGTTTTTTTTTAAATTAGTTGAGAAAATTATATTTGATCCTAAGTAATTTTATATAAAAATAATTCTTATATAATGGTTTCACAAAAAAAAATCGACGAATGTAGCAGGCTTATTGATATTATATATAATCAGTTAAAGTTAAGGTATGACGTCACACTGCCCGTACTGAACATAATATTTAGAATTATTGTCGCCAACGTCCATACTACGTTGAAAACACCGGTTCTCGTCCGATCACCGAAGTTAAGCAACGTCGGGCGCGGTCAGGTACTTGGATGGGTGACCGCCTGGGAACACCGCGTGATGTTGGCTTTTGCATTTTTCCCCCGAATGTTTATTTATGCATTTTCCTTCATCCGAAGTTGACACAATACATATGATATATAACGAATATATTTTTTTAATATACATCTACTGCCGGCCCGGCAGACGTTGTCCCGCCCTGATTATAAAAAAATCCTTGACAAATTATATGCCAAAACCTTCCTCATTAATAACTTTATCTACTGGTGAAAACAGCATGAAAATTCATTCAGTAATTTTTGAGTTTATCGCGAATAGACAGGATTTTTTTTACGTACAAACTACTACTCCAATAGAATATTTGTATTTGACGTTGATATATTGTGTATATAGTAAGAACATCTTAAGAATTGCAACTTGCGAACATTATCATAGAATAAAAAAAATATTACAACAATTTTTCGCTTGGAAGTACAAAAACGGGCATAGTAGTAAATTATTTCTGATTAAAAAAAGATCTCTTTGTACATGTACAAACATGTAGTAATTTTGACGCGTTTTAATTATTTAACATATCCAATAATCAATTTCCTAAACAACATTATCATTACATAGTATAAAACAAAGTCCCCTACCGCGTCTGTTTGTTCGCGATAAACTCAAAAATTACTGAACGGATTTTTATGCGGTTTTCACCAGTAGATAAAGTGATTAATGAGGAAGGGGTTGGCATATAATTTGTCAAGGATTTTTTTTATAATCAGGGCGGGACAACGTCTGCCGGGCCGGCAGTAGATGTATATTAAAAAAAAATATTCGTTATATATCATATGTATAGTGTCAACTTCGGATGAAGGAAAATGCATAAATAAACATTCGGGGGAAAAATGCAAAAGCCAACATCACGCGGTGTTCCCAGGCGGTCACCCATCCAAGTACTAGACCGCGCCCGACGTTGCTTAACTTCGGTGATCGGACGAGAACCGGTGTTTTCAACGTAGTATGGACGTTGGCGACAATAATTCTAAATATTATGTTCAGTACGGGCAGTGTGACGTCATACCTTAACTTTAACTGATTATATATAATATCAATAAGCCTGCTACATTCGTCGATTTTTTTTGTGAAATCATTATATAAGAATTATTTTTATATAAAATTACTTAGGATCAAATATAATTGAGATACTTTCTCAAGTAATTTAAAAAAAACGTGATTATTATGCCGCCAAGTTATCTTTTAAATTGAACAGACAAATAGCAACAAGTTTGTACAATTTTTATATTCTATCTGCATTGGAGCAGTTTCTCAAATTAGACCTCGATAATAATAGTTGAGAATTGGCATCTAAACGTAGATATAGATTTATTGTATGTCTCGATTATGACTGGGATATGATAGTCTGGTATATATTAACAAGGTATTCTCAAATAAATGTTGGCAGTAAAATAATAATCGCAGGCATTCACGTAACGACATATCATCACGACAGTTCCCAGGGGAGCAATCAGGCGTCGACGACATCTCTCTGGAAATTCGTATGTTTTGTATTGTGACGAAATATGTTTTTGTCCCTTACTATGAGATTAGAGAAATTTTTAGAAAATGTAAGTTTTCTTTTGCTGTAAGTAGTTTGGCGATGAACAGGGTTTAATACAAAAATTAATAATCTTTTCATAAAAGACAGCTTTCATACTCTGGATAATAATATCTGGTGTGGGATTTTACATACAATTTAAGGACACAAAATATACATCCAGACTCAGGAATTATAATGCTAGTAGTTCCATAACTTCCCCTCAGAGGCGCTGGTACCAGATGTATTAAATAATTATACCAGAGGTCCGATATTCCTTATTACTGGGATGGTATATGCAGTGGACTACTTATTGGAACGAAGATTCTTCATGCGGCTTACAGTAGGAGTTGACTGGTACAAATTGTCACGTAAGGATGACGCGTTATGCCTTGTTCATGTTTTATCTATGATTTAATTTTTTTGTTTTGTATATTTCAGTTTTTCTTTTGTTTTAATGTAGTTTCCGTATATTCTTGAACTATACCTGGCTCACGGATGAAGTCCGTTTTATAGGTATGTCTAGATTAAGTTATAATTTTACATATTATAATATATATCGTTTTCCTTTCTCATATACTTGTTACCTTGTCTGACTGAATCGCGACCACCACATGCTAGGTATAACTGACACGTTTCAAGAAACAAGCTTTCTGGTGTTTGCACCCGAATCGCCACCATAATACACATGGTAATAAACATTTACTTTTTATTTTATTTAATTTGACGTATTTCAGGTCTACCTAGCACACAGCAGCCTAAAAGCCTGCAGGTCGGCATGACCGCGAGGAGCTGTTCATGTATTAGGTAAGCAAAATTTTTGTAATTTCTGACCGCCCTTCTCCCCCTTGTCAGCAAAAATAAGCAAAGCTCTTACCCTCATTACGTATAAAACCGAAAAAGTAAATAATGAATATTGCTGACGTAATTACCATCCTATCCCTTATGTCATCTAAAATAAGCAAATTAAAGACCCGCTGCCCCCATTGAATGCTTACGTAATACTGGAATGATCACCGACGTCGTAATTTTCAGATTGCACATTGGTTACCGACATGTCGTGTCATACCTTTGTTGTTCTGTAAAAAAAAAATCCCCGTCGAAAAAATCACGCGTTCCTGTGACGCAGTTATTACGTGTTGAATTTAAAACTATTATAAACTATTTGGTATTATGAGCTTTGTATTGGTATTATGAGTTTGCCTAAAAATTCAACGTGGCACCATCTCTGAGATATCTAAAATAGTCGGTCCCGTAGTTTTCTGTGAAGAAACTAATTTAAAGCGCCATCTATTCAAGGCTGATGGAACTTACAATTAATAACAATAATCGACATTAACAATCATTTAATTGGTAATTGAAAAATATTGAGGGTATCAATCGAAATATAAATTATCCTATCTCTCAAGTTGGATTATGTAGGCTGATGCGTGCGGAGTTTCAAGCATATGGTGCTTTATATACCGTAAACGAAACGAATCGAGTTAGAAACTTAGAACGGGATAAAGACCTGTGGTAGGGGAGTAGGGCGTGTTCCCAACACCACTACACACGTTCCTTATGAATAAAATTATGTGATTTCGTAATAGGACGTGTAAAAAAATTGCGAGGAGACGACAAAAGCAAACGAAACTCAAAAAGAAGGGTTCGAATAAATTCATTATTATTATTTGAGACGAAATTTTTCTGACGAATGTTTCAGTGAATTATTTTAAAGTAACAATATTGTTATAAGCTATGTAATATCTAAGTACTAAACTAAATAAAAAAAATAACAGATTAACTGAAAATAATTCTGTTTTGAGGCAAGCAGTACGTGCCTAGATTTAGTTTGGTAGAAATTCACACGAAATTTTTATGACTTCCATCCAGTTCCGCAGTTAGTGTCCAGTCAACTCATTGAATACGGTTATTGTTCATTCTTCATACTAACGTTAGAAATACGAATGCGAGTTAATTCGTTCGTTCGTTTGTTTGTTTATTATACTCTCTTGCCTTAACTACATATTGTCAATAGGTACATAATAGGACATAGGGTACATTTCATCGTGAAAAATTACTTTTCCCGAGTGATAGATCAAATCAAGAGGCGAACGAAGCTGCTAGCAAAGGCTAGTATTATATTATCTATATTTTATTAATTACACAAATCAACACAAGGAATTCTGTCTGTATAACTTGTTAAAGTCAGCTATTTAGGATATTTCAATAGAATATTTGCTCTTACAAATATTATTATAAACAATTATAAGCATTGCAATCGGTTTTATAACAAAGTTACAAAAATCATTACCGATTCACCAGCGAGTGGGTTCAAGAACCATGTCAAGCGGGCTTCTTAATATGTAATATAGGATAGATCAATATGTGAACGATGGTGACGTCTGGAAATGACGCTCTTGTCTGTGCATCCGCTAAAAACAAATGTAATGTCTGTAACTATGTGTGCTCGTAAAAATATATATATATATATATTTATGCCATAGGTGGCAAAAGAACAGATGGGTCATCTGCTGTTAAGTGATCACCACCGTCCATGGACACTAACAACACCCGAGGAGTCGCAAGTGCGTTGCCACCCTTTGGGGGAAGGGTTAGGGGAGGTGGGCCGCCGGCGCTCTCACTGACCAAACGAAACGCAACAATGCAAGCACTGTTACTTCACGTCGGTTTTCTGCGAGAGGGTGGTACTACCCCGGGCGAGCCGACCCATTCATGTTGAAACCAGTAATCGTTTCAGCCTGGCTCTACCACCATCATGAAAAGATAAACCAGATCGGTTTTTTTGCCGGTTCATCTCGATGACTGCTTTTGTCCGAGCTGGTGGTATCTTTGACGTTCATAGCGCCTCCTCAGATCCTAAATTGAATAAACTATTTTTGATTTTGATCTTGTCGGTGTGTATATAGGTTTTTGTAGCATTTACGGTAAAAAACTTAATTTAAAACGATTATTTACCCTACAGTAATGGAGGTAATACGCCGGGGTCGCAAACGTCCTTTATTAGACCCATTTCATTAGTTTGATTAGCCATGTAGTTGAGTACCAACCGATAAGGTCGCCGAACTTTTGGGGGCTTCGTGCATCGTAGTAGAGTACCTAAAGGAATATGTAAGTGAGGACCCTCCTATGTGACCGCCCCTTTTTATGGCCATCATACAATCATGAGCAAACTAGAACTAGTTTTGTAGCACCACCGTGTATCGGGAAGTTCTATATTTATAGAACTCTGGATTTTTTGGGCGTTTGTAATCATCAAAACGTTGATGTCTGGCATGGTAAAACCCGTATTTTCTTTTGATAAATCTTTTGCCCGGCAGTTGGTCTCTTTATTTAATACGTGTATAATTATATAATATCTACTATTATAAAACTATGTTGCTTTTAGCGTTTCTCATGTATATGTTCCCTTTGATGTTTTAAATTACGTAGCGAATTTTGACGCGGTTTTCACTGCCATTAATAGAATTTCCTCCGGGAGTTTTTGTATATAATACATATATATTACACTTATGAAGATGTTTCCGAGCATTTACATTGGTGACGCTGACGATAACTTAGGAGATAAATCAAAGTAATGTATTACGGAATTGTAGACTTTAAAAACGTCTATAGAATAGTCAACGATGGAATTATTTAACTCTTAAGGATAATTCTAAATTCACAGCAAATATTTTTACCTTGTACATTTAAAAAACGTAGGTTATCTTCAACGCCACTTTGATCAGTTATTTTTTCTTTTTTTACTAACGTGGGGAAATCCCTTATGGATAGCCACCCTCCCGGGGAAGAGAGTGGCTTATGTCCGACTCGCACGGTCTAAAACCCCACGTTGTATCGACAGGCCGTATTTGTTAGGGATCGTACTGGTTACTCAACCTTGGATAGCTGCCCCAACGGCCCGCCCGGCGGAAGGTGACCGCCTCGCCTCCTACCTAACAGGGAGACAGACTGAGTCCACTTCAGCTACCTCCCCTCGTCAGCCAGACCTGTGCAATGAGGAGACTGGCCCCCCGGTCCATCCGATCGCATCCCATGGTGAAAGGAGGCGGGCGAACTGCCGTCTCCTCCTACCGGCCCTCCGTTCGCGGAGAGGGCCGTTCTGTAGATCCTCTCCGCCGCCTCCTTCAGCAAGATGACCTCCTCGCAGAAGGAGGCTATCGCTTGCCATACCCTGTTCGCTGCCGAGCATTGCCGAAACCACACTCGGCAGCGATAAGTTTTGCCCTACCGCCGCAGCCAGAATGCGGCACTGTCCCTCCCACGCCCTCGTCAGCGCTGCACTCGTGGCATGCGGCGGTCGGCTCCCTAGGAGCGATCTGGTGCAGGTATCATTCGAAAAATCCTTGTCCGGTCCAGCCGGAAAGAGAGGTAGTCACACTCCCTGTTTATCCATGCCGGCAGGACTGGGTGGACGGCGTCAATTGTGTAACGCTCGTAACGTACATCCGCCAAGTCCTGCCTCCACCACCCTATTGCCTCCTCCCTCAGGATTCGCCGCCTCTCCTCTATCTCCCTGGGAACCGTGGGCTCCCCATTTCTCTTTCTTGCCGCCATGAACTCATACACGGCGGCAAGAACTCCAGTCTCTAGCTCCCAGGGTAAGAGTCGGTGAGTACGAAGTGTCAAGAATTGTATTATATTATTGGAACACTTATAATACCACATAAAACATCCATTCAAGGTCAAGGCGGGCTGGTAGTCACCTATATAATTAAAAATCACTTAAAAGAAATAACAATCATATCTACCAATGAAATCAAATAAAACAAGAAACCTGAATTGCACGTGGGATCAGATTCCTGGGATGCGTAAATTTACTCAAGTAAGCAATATAACAGTGGATACTTACGCAGGCCAAATACTGTGTTAACAACGCAGGGAAGCCGCATACGTACGTAACAAACCGTCAAAACCGTGTAGTAATATTACAAAACTTGGGCACGTTTCGGGCAAAAATTCGGCTTTCGCAGATCAACAAGAGATCTGCCCGAAAATCATCGGAGCGTAAAAACACACCGAATTCCGTGGTCGATGTGAAGTTTTAAATTATAAGCGATCGCGTTTATTGTTTTTTTGTACATTTATAGGATGCAAGGCTCATCATTGGTAGAGCAGGCGAATGTGCGTCAATTTTAAGGTGACAATGAACAAGAAACTGCACAAGATTGGGACAAAAGCAATCCTTGGACAAAAGCAATCCTTTGGTTTTGGAGGTCAAGAATATTTTTGGAAAATTAAGTACAATAGTGCGTTTTGCAAGGCTTGAACTGTTTAATAAATCACAACGATTTCAATTAATCAGATACATCTAGGCGAGCTATTATCAGTATTCGTATCTCTAGTGTAGCTGCCAGAACACATCAACAGGCGCTTGGCGACAGATTTTCAACCTAAGGATGGTAGCTAGTCAGGTGGATTTCGAAACACACTTACAACACACTATGATTTCATCTCGATGTTTTCCTTCACCGAAGCTTCGACTTAGTTGCAAGGATTCGAACCTACATCGATCGACACGGTGTCCGCACACGTTATCAACTAAGCTATTGTCGCTTGATTATGCCATCATCTTTCACCACTAAGTAAGTAATATGGGCTATATTTTATTTTACCAAATTTTACATTAACACTAGTGAAGCTGTACCCAACAGCTAGTAGGATATGATGATTATATCTTCCTTGACGTATCGGTCAAATACGAACCTTGTTTTGGGAAAAAACCGTGTGTGCCGCTTTAGAATAGCACTACGCATCATCACATCCAGTGCGTGTCTTAAAAGACAACTTTAGCCAAAAGCTGATAAACGAACGCGTTTCTGGCAACCGAGGCAATGGCAGTATAACCCACGTAATTCTTACACTGGAACTTAAGAACTTTGGTAAAAGAGAACGTTGTTTCCGATGCTATAGGGTAATTATAGCTGGGCTATGTGAGATGCACACAATTACAAAACATGATTGATTCACTAAACACAATTTCGAAAATAATGGTCATGACAAATAGTATACGGGAAGAATATCAGTGGACGATAAAACTCTGAAACCTTGGAAAACAAATTGGCTTCAACAGAAAACAAAATAAACTAGAAGTAGAACGAAGAGTACAAAATACTTGGAACAAGTACTGGTCCTTACGAGATATTCAAAAGTAACATCTCCAATCAAAACAAAAGTCATGAAGTTATGCCTCTTACCGCATCTAACCTACGCATGTCAAACTTGGAAATATACATACAAATTAAAAAGCAAAATCACTACCTGCCAACGCGGAATAGAATGAAGTATGCTCAATATTAAAAAGATGCAAAAAAATCGTCACACAAAAATTAGAGAAACCACCAAAGTGACGGATGCTCAAATCTACGCTAAAAAACTAAAATGAATGGGCACGTAGCGAGGCTAAAGGAGGAGAGATGGACCAGCAGGGTAACAACGTGGAAGGGTCCAATCAGCAAACGCCTCGAAGGCAGACCCCATACGAGATGGGCCGACGAGTTGATAAAAATAGCTGGTACCAGCTGGCCGCAAATAGCTCAAGATAGAGACATATGAAATTCTTTAGAGGAGGCCTTCACCTTCATTTGAGGAGAGGTTCATGCAAATAAACTTCTATATTATTGTATATATTTCAACATTTTCTAAAATACGTGTATTTTAATTTATTAAAATATTTATTTATATTCATCATTATTTGTCTATTCTTTTCTTCTCTTTAAACTGTGTTTATATTCTACTTTTGCATGAAATAAAGGGTTTTTTTATTATTTTATTTATTTATTCATGTGTAATACCTTTAATGGGACCACAATGAACGGCATCGGGATCTGATAGAACTGAACGAGAGTGTGGGTTTTGCACGAGCGTAATTGGTACCGTTTTGGTACGATATTGGATTCTGAGCATAAGAGGCCTATGGCGAAGAAATAGTGGTGGGAATTTAGATCTCCTAGTATCTCCTAGCCGTTGTTCTAGTATGTTATAAGCCTGTGTTGAGTTCTAAAGTTCCAAGATTGTCGCTTTAATCTACATCTTGAACCATATTGTTACAATTCTCGTCACGTGTGCGTAGGTATCCCGGTCAAAAAGTGAAGTCGTGCGTTCGCAGGGCAAACCCACCGGCGGCGTCCCTCGGAGAAATCATTGGGTTTTTACTGACACGCATCGCACTACCGAGACGGCGGAGTGTTTGCACAGAATTACGAATGCTAATGTTAAAACCGTCGACGTATAAAATTTATGATAGACTGGAATAGGCTTTACGAATATTTTATCAGTTCAGTATCGTTTTTAACGCGTTAACCTCAAAAGAGTCAGAATTATGTCAACTATTACTCTAATTATTAAAGAAGCCTGCTAGGTATCCCGGCAGAGCGCTGTCCCGTTTATTATAAATTATTCCTTATATTAAAAATATAAACAGTATAACTTAAGTCGCTTAATTTTGAATCTACGTTTTAACTAGATTATGCTTTCATTTAATTATTTGTTTAAAACATTACAAATATTCTATTATCAACATTTTCAGCGTATAAATAAATTCTAAGTTAGGTAATTTATATTAGCTGAAGGGTAGGAGGTGTAAGGTGATCTACAGTTATTGTTTTTAATAACACCGATCAACTTTCAACGTTCATTCCAAACATAATTATTAAATTATGATGTATTTTGATATTTGACTTTATCACGTAAAGTTAAAGCTTTTTGAACTTTTAATAAAACATTCTTTATACCGCTAAATCAGTTTTAAAAGTAGTAGTATGAATAATTCTTTTTTTTATATATCATAGGAGGCAAACCAACATGTGGGTCACCTGATGTAAGTGATCACCACCGTCCATAGACACTTGCAACGCCAGGGAAGTCGCAAGTGCGTTGCCAGCCTGTGTTAAGGGGGAGGATGGGAAGGGAAAGTGGAAGGGGAGGAGAGGTGGGTCTCCGGCACTCTCACTGACGCAACAATGCAACCACTGTTACTTCACGTCGGTTTTCTGTGAGGGTGGTACTACCCCGGGCGAGCCGATCGATTCATGCTGAAACCAGTAATAGCTTTAGCGTAGCTCTACCACCTACTTACTATACGACGATAAAATAGCGCGACGGCTTTATATGCTACTAAAATATGTCAACCACGTCCGGCTAGAGCGCGACTCCCATACACAAAGTCGTGTATATCTCATTCATTCGTCATAGTAGCAGGCTTAGGATTTTTGCGTTCCAGGGTCAGTTTGTGGTCTAGGTCGCAAACTATCATACACATGGTGTTAAACTCGACACAGAGGGTCTTTTTTAATTTATCGCATCTCAAGGTTGGCATGACAGCGACTTACCGTCACCGTTGTTCTTTGATTGCCCTATTTTTATTTATACATAAAAAATCATCACAAAAACACCCTTAGCTAAGCTTTTCGAGGGCAAAAAAAAACTCAAATTTAGGTCTATACAAATGTAGACTCTGGACTGATCATTTTTATCGTTGTATCATAGGGGTAAGAATATAATAGTGGTCATATAGTTTGGTTAAAGGAATATCCATTTGATACCTGCAGGTTCGAACCCCGACGATGTTCGATGTTTTCATCGAGGTTCGATAAGAGCAGCGTCATTTCCAGACGTCACTATCGTTCACATAAAGATAAATGATTTAATTAAATTATTTAGATAAATAATTACAAAGATATTTTTTTATAAAATCACTGGTACAAGAACATCTCGTGTAAAATGGCGAAACCTGTTTAAAATAAATTATCTGGATTTGTTTACGGTCAAATGAAACATATTCAAGATGCCTTCGACATGGACCTCTAATTTAAAACCTACAACAAATGAGGGTAGTCGAAGTAACGGAGCGTCGCGGTCCGGTCTATGGCCGAAAGCCATTAGTCTTGCATCGACTGTCGGACGGAACGGACACGCGGAGTGAGGCGAATTAAAAATTAACTCTGGCAAGGCGTTCGACATTCGAATTTATAGCAGCTCGGTTTGTTTATGGTAGGTTGCTTCTTTTAGGTGATTAGTTTTCGTGTAATAATGTATGAGTTAGGTGAAGTTGAGTATTTAGAAGTGAATCAACTATATGTTTAATAAAAAAACTGCTGGGATCTTTATATCCACACCAATCAACCAAAAATACTTGACAAAAGAATTGCATTCAATCTCGTCTCAGTTGAGCCAAGAAAATATTAAAGAAAATAAACTTATTCCGAATTTAATTATAATATCATAGATATAAAACTTCGACGAAGTTTTACTGCAATGATCATCCACGCCTTCTTACTCTTATCCCACCTAAGTTAAAGCAAAGTTAAAGCATGTTCTCCTTTTCCACTCTCCCCTATCATGTCATCTCAGTATTCATACCTTTTTCGGTCTTCTTCTACTACTTCATCCATCCACCATCGTACTCAAAACTCTACTTCAATTATATAAATCTTACTTCAATATTATTTAGTTTATTTTTTTATATTATAGGAGGCAAACGAACAGGCGGGTCACCTGATGATAAGTAATCACCGCCGTCCATAGACACTAGTAACACCAGGGGAGTCGCAAGTGCGTTGCAAGCCTGTGTTTGGGGGGAAGGGGAGGTGGGCCTCCGGCGCTCTTACTAACCGAACGAAACGCATCAATGCAAGCATTATTACTTCACATCGGTGTTTCTGTGAGAGGGTAGTACTACTCCGGGCGAGCGGACCCATTTATGCTGAAATCAGTAATAGCTTCAGCGTGGCTCTACCTCCTACAGTAACCTAAGAATACAGAAAGTTTTTATTATATTATTTAGCTCGTAATAATGTTTAAGTTAAATTCTTAACGTTGAGAGACTCCAATTGAGCAATATTGAATGTAGCAGAGAGAATTGTATGTAATCTGTGAGGTGGCAGTTCTCGTTGATTTACTACCCACAGGCGTCGTAAGCGCCACAATCGACGCGCCCAGCTCTTCGTTACGTTATTTTCTTTCAAAGATTAATTTAATTGAAGAGGCGATAACTCTTTTTATTCACAAATATTAAGAGATGATTTAATTCCTGATAAATTATTTCGTTTTGTAAATCTCATGAAAAGATTTGTAGGCAGAAAGGGAAATAAAAAGATTAAGTATATTAGGGAAATATATGTTATATATAAAAAAAAATGTGAGAAGGTATTGGCCACTTTTTACTCACTAAAATGATGTAAGAATTATTACGAATATAATATAGCTTTTAATGATTTTTTTTTGTCTATTAAGTAATTTAGAGATTCTCACATTATAATCACTGGTATGGCAATAGAATTCGATAAATGTAAATACTGTATGATCGATGACCATAAAAATAGCATATCTAAAACCATTTAAGGTTTTATGCATCTATCTCGTGACTAGATGGCACTGCAGTTCATAAGCTTCTTTACCGTTCGGCCGATCGCTATGAAAATTGATACAACTTAACTTTAGAAGTATTTACATAATAGCCATTTTGTTATTCGTTCGCATAAAATCTATACATCGTGTCTTAAACAAGAGTGCTATAAGAGCTTGAACTGTACATTCATCTAATTGATTTTGTAGGTCCTTATCCTTTAACAAATTGTGACAACGTAATGAATGTTTCTAAAGATATTTTATTGGTTTTAATATCTTCTATGAAGTTAGAAAACAATTCTAATACGTATTTCTATGAGAATTTATTAGTTTCACCTTTGAACGCATTACTATAATAAATTTATATGAAGTGAAGATATGATTAATTGAATAATTATATTGTATGAATAAAAAATGACCGAAACTTAATAATGTGTTAGTTATTATAATTTTTGTTATAATATAACTATAATAATTAAGTTTTAAGAATCGTTAGGTAGACAAAATAATAAAAAAAAAACCAAATAGTTTTTTTTTAATTACAAATAAATTGTTCTCATGCTACTTATGAGAAAACTATTTTAATATAATCTTAGAGATTTTTTTACTGTCAAAAGCTGATTGTTTTCTTAGCGTTTTTTAAATGAAAATTTATGACACCTTTTGAACAAGGTACCTACGTTTCATAGTTTACCATTTGATTATCTTGTAAAATCAATGTATTGTGAAATATTTAAACATAGCCACGAAACTATCAAGTTTTATTTTATATACCCAAATTACGTTAAATAAGTTTAAAGATTATTTCAATGTTGATTAGAATTGTAGGTCAAAATGCACATTTTTTTCTACTTTTACATATATAAAAAATTATGAGGGTTATCGTTTTATTTATTTTTATTGTATTAAGTTGTATATTGTGTTATACTAGATAATTTATTTGCTAATTACTGTCTATGAATTTTATGGCAACGTAATCTTTAAGTACGGGAGGAATGGATAGCGCCTCTGCAAACATTAATCTTTGAAGATGGTGCAAAACGGTTAATATTCATGACAGTCTGCGGGCGTCGAGTGAAATTGGTTCACATTTTTTATGTGTACCACGGGTAATCCGTGGCGGCTCCACGTTTAGAAGTCTCCCAATTCTATAGTGGCGTCTTACTGTGACGTTTTTGGGTTACTGTATACGTATTCAGATGTGATTGTAATATTTAACATCTCTCCTAACAAGTTTTACGTACAGTTTCTTGATTGAATGTCTCATCTGTTTTTATTATCGATCTTTGTTATTTGATGATCATTTCATCATCAGGGATTTTAAAAGTTCACGGATAATTTTGACTATCGTAAAAGTTGCCGGTAAATCTAAGTGTTTTTGAAGTAAAACTTCCCATGGGATGGCCCTAAAATTCTAATCCGCAACCTTTTTGTGATACGAAAAGTGGTTGGAGTAAGCGCTGTGTCGGGTAGAGTGGGAGCTGTGTCTCGCTTGCTTCAGTTATTGTATGTATTTACAGTGAGACATACGCTTTTCTCGCTTTCTTTCTTTCTCGTTGTCCGTTGTTAAGTGTACTGCGTTCAAGTGGCAAGGCGATCACTAAATACAATCTATGGTATTCAAAAGTGATTGAAGAACATGTTTTACGACATACCCAGTTCTATATAGAAAATATTTTTATGATGGTATTCATTATACTATATTTCGCCAATAGATAGCGTTTGGTTATATTTTATTGTTATTAATTCTTAAATTTTATTTCAATATAGATGAAGTCACGAGTAGACCGTTGAAAAGCACATGGAATATTTTATATAACAAAAAAATTAAAGTAATAAATGTGAATACAAAATTAAATCAAATTCAGCAAAGTATGGTTAACAGCTAATATTGTTATGTATCTAATTAATTAATATCAGTGGCTACATATAAATAACAAGAAAGACAAGATGTACAAGTTCGTTAATGTAGTTACCTTCTTGTTTTCGCGAATGGATAAAAGAGTCTTATATCGGTGGGCAAATAATCTTACCTCTTGGGTGCAAATGATTAAGGGAAGTAATTTTAATATTTGCACGAATGGTCATAAGTATTATAACAAGGGCAAACTACATATAAACAAGGATTATATGTAGGTTTTTCTGTTCTCAGTAAAGTTTGGATTCAATTACTAGATCACATGTGATAACAAACTTATGTTAAAGTCTCTTTCGTCGTGGCATTAAACGTAACATTAGCGCGATATGTTATCAAAAGGGGGGTGTTTGGGTACATTTGATGAAATTTCCGTTTCGGAGAGACGCGAGCCGTTCACGCGCCGGATATTGCGCCAGCTGGACCGGTCGGACAGACCGACCTTTAGATCCAAGAGTTGACCACGACTAAAATTACTTAATGCCGGTATTAAATATATTTTCTTATATAGCAGTACGAATTAATTGATGTATTCATTCTCATCTAAATATATTAGAACTAGCGGGCCCGGTTGGTGTTGTCCCGCGCTGATCATAAAAAAAAACCTTGGCAAATTAATACCTAAACCCTCTTAGAAAATCACTTTAGTTACTGGTGAAATCTGCATGAAAATCCGTTCAGAAGTTTTTGAGTTTATTGCGAACAGACAGACAGACATACGCAACAGAGGATTTTGTTTTATAATATGTAGTGATAATAGCCAACGCCCGCAATTTTGTTCTCGTGAAAATTGTGTTTATTTTGTCATAGAAATTCTACGTTTTATATTGATTGATTTAGGGGTGCTTTCAATTTTTGACTTATAATTCTGTCATTATTGTTTAAGCCTCTGTAATTGTTTCATCGGTTTTAAGGAACGTATATTAAATTTTACTGTTACCGCTTAATCCTGTGGAAATAATACTGCAATAAATTAGTAAAATTCTCGTCAAAATGGTCTCAGCAGCTTCGGAGATTACTCGCGACAAACAACAGACAAACTAACATTTTATTTGTAAGTACATATAGATTATTCCTAAAATATGATTCAAAATCTTAAAGCAATAATTCTAAAAGCAATATATATATGTGTTCAAAGTGACAAGCAAGTTATTTGTATATACAAATTTTAGCAAGAAAAAGCGACAAAATAATGTAAATTTGAATACTGCCGACTCTTATCATCGGGCCGAACGAAACGGGTCACGGGTCCAATAGTTCATACAAATAGATGCTCATCGATTATCGAACGATATTCGGGAACAATTTTTGTGCGTGAAAATATACTGAAATCCTTAGAAACGGGGGTGCGGGAGAGAAAAAATATGTAGGTAGTTCGGGTAATGGCGTTCGTATAAATCTGACGGGATTTTATGTATATAATTTTGCAATTCATTTTATATAATCTTCTATACATATAAGAATGTAAATCTGACGTGACTGTATTTTTCGATTTTTCATGAAAAGATTTGTTGCAGGTCTCTAGGAATAAATAAAATATAAATAAATAAATAAAATAAATAAGTTATAATTCTTTTCAATCATTTTTAGAGATGTCTGTCTGTGTGTCTGACTGATAAAGTAATGGGTTTACAATAAAACTTCATTATAAAGCATATTCTCGTGAATAACTTAGTTTTTGTTTTATTAAAATCGGTCCATTCTATCAAAAGTTATTGTAATTTGAATGACGGCTCGAGGTAAGTACGAGAGAAAGGTAGTAATCGATACTAACATTATAATTGTTTGGTTTAACGCACTAATCTTAGGATCTACTGGTTTGATTTAAAAAAATCAAGATAGATAGATAGATTAGATAGACAATTTATCGAGGAAGACTTCTTAGTCTAGATATATACTCTTGTAAATATCATCACGCTAAGGCCAATAGTAACGGAGCACCAATGAAGAATGTTTCAAAATCGGACGTAGTCGCGGGCAGTAGCTAACTGGAAATTTATATATTAAATGATAAAAGTCCCTTACAAAATAAAGAGAGAAATAATAATAGTTACTAATATAAATGTATAAGTCGAAAATAAACCGGTAGGGAGATTTTTGATATTTGGCAACAATATTTTTTTCTCTCTTTATTTTGTAAGGGACTTTTATAATTTTTTGACATGTCAGTCCCATCGTAACTTATATCTATATACAACTAAAACTCTTAAATCTAAACACACAAATAGCCTAACTACTAAACCTAAACACAGCGTTTTGCAACAGTCCGATATCGGTTCTGACAGAATACTGTGATACACACCCACATCCTCAATATTAATGTTGTACTGTTTAATAAAACGCATCCTCTCAATGTTATATTTTTTGCATTCTTTCAAAAGATGGATGTCGTCAACCTTACCGCACTCGTTGCAATTTGGTGAATTTATAATTTTCATAAGGCGTTTAAATTTCCCTGATGGAATGTGTCCAGACCGTAATCTAAAAGTAGAAATAAGTAATGTTCTTTTTATATTCGCCTTTGTGAACCAAGGTACAGGTGGAGGTTGACACCGTATAGTATGATACCCAACCCCTTCTGTCTTGAGGTCAAATTAAAAAATTTCTTTCCACATGGTATGACACCTTATCATAAATTTATATAATACCTCTGAATAATGTGGTTGAATACTTATCTCTGAGCCTTCTGCTAAAACTAACTTTGTTAAAATATCGGCTTTCTCATTTCCTTCTAATCCTATATGAGACGGAACCCATTGCAATCTTAAACGCATAAAAGAGCTATGAATTTTCAAGTATTGCATAGGCTATCGAAAATCCTCAGTGACCAGAGGCACAACGAGCCAAATACTGAAGAGCACTCTTGCTATCCGTTAAGATAACAATATTTTGGTGCATTGATCTTATACCATGCTTAAATGCTTCCAAAATTGCAAATAGTTCCAGTGTCATAATAAATACGTTTGGTTTTACATTATACAGACCAGCACTGTCTGTGTCTGGTTCACAATATGCAGCACTCTGACCCTTACAAGTTTTAGCACCGTCTGTATATATTTCCACCCATTAATTATATTTTTCTATTAGTTCTTTTGTTACTTCATGTTTTAGAGTACTTAAATTAAGTGCATCTTTTGGCCCTGTAACACTATCTAGATTTAATTTAATTATATCATTTATATCTACATAAGTAGGCCAAACATCGAGAGAAAATATTGAAAGAGGGTAACTCGACTGAATATTAATATTTTCTTTATGTATCTCATTGTAAGCAACTGTCAGCAAAGGTTTTGAGTATATATATATACATATATATTTGTTAAGCCATATTTAGAAATAGGTTATATGGAGACTCGCGTATTTTTAGGGATGTCAAAGACAACATTTTTTCTACTATAAAATATTGATATCA
This sequence comes from Antheraea pernyi, assembly GCA_015888305.1. NCBI lineage: Eukaryota > Metazoa > Arthropoda > Insecta > Lepidoptera > Saturniidae > Antheraea > Antheraea pernyi. Next base: position 178,321 of record MU159011.1, read on the forward strand.
AAGAATCGTCTTGGGACAACAAATGTGTTTCAAGATTTAATCCGAAAAACCCCGGATTGTGTTTTGCGTAGGTAACTATATTATGCCCTTTAATTTCATAACAAAGCTTAGAAATAAACTCTACTAAATCTTTGGAAGTTTTTTATTAATTTTTGACAGTTGAGATTAGTTAAAATGATTTCTTAATTTAGTCCAAATAAAGTCTGAATGTGAATTCAGATTTAGAGTTATAATCCAGATTATCATATAAGTCTTATACCCTTATGCCACTTAAGTAGGGTCGGAAAAAAATGTTTTCCTTTTTTCTCTATATCACTCCGTTATATTCTTCATCGATACCTTTTTCGACTTCCTTATACTCTTATATCAACCCGTCTTCGTTCTTAATACTTCTTTTTGTATGGCGTTCAATCGTTCTTATGGTGTTTTCATACTACATTAATAATTTCTCTGTCTCTAATACAAATTTAAAGCTACCTAGAACATGAACATTCCTAGTTTTATTCATTTTAATTACACCGGTTATTATCTACATCTCTTTAGCAAACAGTATTGTTTTGTTCGTCTTCTTTCATACTTTTAGTTAATTGATTACAATTCACAACATGATACATACTCTAAAGTTGATATACTTAGCAGTATACTACTAGCGAAGGTTGTACAGTCTGAATTATTTTAAAAATTCTCAATTGATTTACGTGCTGAAAAATCAAATGAACACGTGAGAAATTAAAAATAAAAGACCTTCAGGAGTGATAACAATTTGTACTGTGTTAAAACTTACGCATAACTTGATATAAGCTTAACGGAATGTCTAAGTTAGAGTTAAATTCTAAGAGCAACAATGTCTAAGTTAAATTTCGCTCATGGACTGCGGTTAACAAATAAATTGGATACAATTACCTTTGGGTAATCGAATGTTGTTTTCAGTAAGATATATTAATTTGTACACACAGCGACAAAAGTTACAAAAAATACTATCAACACAATACTCTTTGATTGTAATTCTCTTGTCTTTATGACTACGCTTCCTTTTGTTCCTATTTTATTCGTTTTGATATCATCGGCTGCATTGTAATCACTTTTATACGAGTATATGTGACAAAAACGAAGGATGGAACCGTCTATATAGTGATTAAAAACTGATTTATGGCGTCGATAACGTGTAAAGGGGAAAATTGCAAGGCGTACGATTTTTAAACACGTTATTTGAAACTAGCTGTGCTCGTGACTCTGTCCGCTTGGAATTTAATGTAAAAAAAACAGTGACTCATCTGAATATATTATGTCCATTTACTTATCTACTTTTCTCTCATATTTAAATCAATAAAATTGCAATAAATTTTGATAGAGTAAACCGATTTTAATGAAACCAAGACTAAATGTTACTCGAGTATATGTTTTATGATTTTCGTGAACGCTACTGCTTTAACAGTGATGTGTGTTCAAAAAACAGTCAGACAAACAATAAAAATGATTGAAATGTATTTTATTACTTATATCAATAGACCTGCAATAATTTTTTTCACAAAAATCTAAAAAGTACAGAGACGTTAGACTTAAATTCTTATATGTATAGATAGAAGATATAGATATTTGCTCAATTATAGATATTTGCTCGATTGTAGATATTAGATTAGATTTTAGATACTATATATTAGATGATGGTTCAATAGATGCGTGTTCCGCGTACTGATGAGTCATCATGCTGTTTTTTTTTCTCGAACTGACTACGCTATTGGCCTAGCAAGGCCTTAACAGCTTCACCGGACTACACACGCGTCGACATGCTGCCTTATCAGTTACTACGACTTTATAAGAAACTAGCTTTTACTAGTGTTTTCACTTATGTTAATATATATATTCGTATAATATAAATTTATATAATGTTAATATATATATAGTATGTTAGACTTCGGAAGCAGTATCTTTTTCTGGATAAAATGTGTATGTAAAATTTTATAATGTTCAGTTCAATAGTTAAAACGGGAAAACATAACAAACAAACACACATTCGTATTTATATATGTATACTAGCTTCTGCGCGCGACTTCCTCCACGTGGAATAGTTACTTAGGGCTATCGCTAACACGCAGCGGAAGCTCTCAAAAGGAAAATAAAGCTCGATTTTGAAACATTATTAATTGGTGCTGCGCTCCTATTGGTCTTAGCGTGATGATATTTAACCATGTTCAACCAAACAATCAAACCTTCCGGCTTTATAATATTAATATAGATCAAGGATGTCTGTAGATAGTTCTGGATAGTTCCAAATATTCTTTGTCGGATTTTTTTTGTAAAGATAGTAACAATACTATAAAAGGACGTAAAGTACTTCGTCGGTGAGCACTTTATTTTATCTGGTTTTAAGAATTCCTGTATTTTGTTTTGTAGAGTGCGTTCCAAAAGCACGACATTTCAATCAACCAAATCCTACAGCTGGTATCCGCGTGAGCTACTGCGACCATCATTTTTGTATTATTAATATTTCAATAAAAATAAACATTTTTTTTTTATGTCATAGGTGGCAAACGAACAGGTGGGTCACCTGCTGTTAAGTGATCACCACCATCCATGCACACTAACAACCCCAGAGGAGTCGTAAGTGCGTTGCCATCTTTCGGAGGGAAGGGTTAGGGAAGGGAAAAGGAGAGGAGAGAGGAGAGGGGAGGGGAGATGGGTCTCCGGCGCTCTCACTGACCGAACGAAACGCAACAATGCAAGCACTGTTACTTCGGTTTTCTATGAGAGGGTGGTACTACCCCGGCCGAGCCGACCCATTCATGCTGAAACCAATAATAGTTTCAGCGTGGCTCTACCACCATTAGAACACACACATTTGAGTTATTGGCGCGATCTAGGAATGTCATGTATGGACTCTATGTGTTATTAATAATCTTGTGTTGTAATATTGGTGGCGTTTTACGTAATATAGTTTGGTTGTCGTGCATAAGTGAAGTGGATCGGAAATAATATCACGGAGCATGGATTCTGACTTGTCACAAAAACTCCCTGGGAGGTTCTAAAAAGGCGGTCACCAACATTGAACTGGTCGGAAGAAACTTGTAATATCGCTAACTACTCGACAATGGCAGATATAATGTACTAAAAGGTTAGTTGCCAGAAAAAAAAACATTTTCAAAAAAAAGTATATTAAGCTTACTTAGTACCTTTATTTCGTTTACATTTCTATAGTTTGTTGCACATTATTTTTAATACGTGGTTTTTATAATGAGGAATATAATATACATATTATATACATGACCCATTCTTTTGATGGTTTCATTATGATCAATAATATGATATATATCAAGGGCACCAAAGTAGCCAAGTATTTACAGGCCAAATGTTTTAAAAGTCATAAATGGATGGTATATTTATATATATATATATAATTCTTCTATCTGTGTGTATGTGACTGAATTCCTTCTAAACGGCTGGAAAGATTCAGATGAACTTTTTTATGAGTGTCCAGGTTTACATTCACAATTGGCACATATGGCGCTGCGGTTGTATTTTTGTTTTTTTTTTTTTATCAAGGTAAGCCAACGTCCGCTGTGCCCGCTACTATTCAAATAAATAACTACATATATGTAAATAACTTGAATTACTAACATGTAAACAGAAAATATATTTGTTACAGTGAAAAAAAATCTTTTACGTTGACAAATATTTAATTTAAATATCTGTACAGACAATCATGTCTTTTCTACAGTATTCTTAACCAAGAATTATGAAGTAAACATATATTTTATATTTAAACCTATTGATTTCTTTAATAATAAATTCTCTGATAATAATATAATAACCATGCATTCTCTGTAATCAAAAAATGATTAAATACCGATAAAATTTATATTACGGTATTATTTTGTGGACACCCTAGTCTATACCGATTCACGTATGCAAATTGTTCATCAGCTATTCGGTGTTTGGACATTCGTTATGCGCGTCCGGTCCACGTTTCGACGTAACGCGGTGCCTGCGTGCACTCTGCCGTAAATCATAAGCGGTAGCGATATTTGACATGATTGATAACGGATTAACTTATCTTAATCCATATTTAAATTATTATTATTCTATATTGTAGCTATGTTTCGATCCTCATTGACAATCAGGGCTCCAGTATTGCTTAGTACTGCAGTATGGTTTTGGAGAGGGTTGCTGTTTATTAAACATTTACTTTTTTTTAATATATCATAGGAAGCAAATGAACAGGCATCTGATGTTAACACCAGGCAACACCATGGGAGTCGCAAGTGCGATGCCAGCCTCTGTTTGGGGGTAGGGGAGGAACGGGAGAGAGGAGGGGAGGTGGGTCTCCGACGCTCTCACTAACCGATCGAAACGCAACAATGCAAGCACTGTTACTTCACGTCGGTGTTTCTATGAGAGGGTGATACTACTCCGGGCGAGCCCACTCATTCATACTGAAACCAGTAATACCTTCGGCGTGGCTACTATCAAAACTTTTCTATTACTTTTGGTTACTTGTGTAATCATCACCATCAGCCTGTAAGAGACCCACTGCAGGGTCATAAGCCTCTTCTCGAAGGAAGGTAATTGTGTAATATTCGATTCTAACAATAACGATTATTTCTTTCTATCCTCCTCTATCTTCAAATTATAACATTTATATCGGAAAAACGCTTGCTTTGCGATAGACATAAATGCGATGTTTGTGTTTCTGCGTTCCAAATTTGTGTATGTTTAGTTACTATGTTGTAATCGCTTCGTCTTCAACATTGGACCACAATCGAACAGTTATACTCGAAACGGAATGTTTTATGTCGTTTACGTTCTGAACATGTTATTGCGTTTGATTGACAGATTTTGTACGGGTTCTATGTCCGATTTGGCATTTTTATACGACGTTTTACGAAAAAGTGTAGGAATGACAGCCATTTAAAACCAATTCTGCACTATAATTAATATTACACAATATAAAGAAATTTATTAGTTTTCATGAGTTTTTGTTATAGTACTTATTCGGTTTACGTGTAATATGCTCAAAGTTTTTTTTACGTTTTCAAAGTGTCATCTCTCTGTCTCTCACTCGAAATATTGAAATATGTTTTAAAAATTGTCGCATTTTTTTTAAATAAGCCAATAAGCCTAGCTTCAATATATTGTCTGTTCAGTTTAAAATCTCAAACTGCGACTTCGACCAGTTCTATTAGCAAATAGATAATTTATAACAGTATTCTTAAGACTGTACTTTTTTACTCTTTCACATAGGTGCTAAGCAGCAATGATGAAGTGTAACAAAGGTAACTTAAAATAAATAAATATGTTAAAAAAACCAGTCGTAATTAATCCGGTTAAAAATGTAATTCTTATCAAATAATAAAACGGAGTTCGCGTGAAAATAAATTCGAAAAATGCTTAGTTTTATTCATAAAAGCATTACTCTTTTTGAAGTGACACTTATGAAATTCTGATCGGCAGTCTTTTTGCGTGAAGGAAATCGGTGAGGGTAAACACTCTGTCGGGTAGAGTGTTAAAAATACCAGTTCTTGTCTGATCACCGCAGTTAAAAACATAGGGCGCGGTCAATACTTGTATGGGTGACCGCCGGGAACGTTGGTTTTTATTGTATTTTTTAAATTAAAAGTTTCACATCTATCTGTGACTTTACCCTGTCTTTTTCTTCTCATCCAACACTTAATTCATCGATCACCTTCTAATAGGACTAGATAATTTGATAACATTCAAAATTAACAATATCGAGCCTTTAAAGTAACCGTGTTGTGAAAATCGCACCAGTAACATTTACGAAAATAAATATCAGGGAAATGTGTAGACGTATACAGACAAAGATAACATACAGATAAGGTAACAAGCGTGAATCCAGGTGCTATGTTAACTTACTGAATCGCAACGAACACGTGGCGCCATCTGCGATATTCCACGCTCGAATTATCAAGAGATAACTTGAGAAAATTACATTATAAAAGCGGACTACATAGCGCAATCGTTTTAACGCTGCTAAGCTTAAAAATAGTGTACGATTTTACCAAAGAATTGGTACTTTTATGAGGGACATAATAAAAATAATTATTTTATTGCGTATGAAATATGCATATAATATAAATATTTTATTTCTTATGTTAGTTAATAGATGGCGCTGTATAATGTCTCCATATATTTATATCGCGATGTCAAGATTAGTGCCATGTGAATCAGACACCTTGTGCTTAATTCAGATTAACGTAATTCAGGCCCATGATTGAAAAAAACTCAACTCCTAGAAGCCCAGTGCATAATATAATGTACATTCAAGTTTTACTGAATTTTGTTTTAAAAATTTCACGCCAACAGTAATCTCATACAGTATTGTGGTTAACGCCATATTTCAATAAAGATTGTCTAAAATGTTCCTCCATTACTTCCTCCATAAAACTCAGGATAAACTAAATGTTGCTCACTCGATGTTCAATTAAACAAACAAAAGATAAAAATATAGAGTTTTTATTTAAAAAAAACAGACCAAATATAAATTACTAACGGGCCCCGGCGGACGCTATCCCGCCCGCGCCCTGGTAATAAAAACATTGACGAATTATTTACCTAAACCTTACTCATGAATCACTCTATTTAATAGGGAAAACCACATGAAAAATCGTTAAGTAGTTTTTGAGTTTATCGCGAACAGACAGACGTGGCAGAGTACTTTGCTTTATGATATGAAGTGATTATAGTTAGGTCCTTGGGAGGATAGAGTATCAAAAAAATCATAAATCAATGTATGATGTATCAAAATATATGACTTTGTTTCAACTCCCAGTAGACAGTGTGCTGGTAGAAGAGAATTTGTACGGTCCGATTCACTCCTCGGGGAGTCTGTGACCGGAATAATATCTCGATTTGATTCTCGACCCGTTATTCGTATAAAGTCCGTATGGGTATGACAGATCGTTTCTTTTCTTCAACTTCATGATTCTTATGAGTTCCGTTAAAAGTAACTTTCAACGGTAATTTAAAATAGATTAGTTCAATGAAGCATTAGATTATAATTCAGTCGAACGTGTCCTTAAGCGAATAGTGAATAGTAAAGGTAAGCGTCGAACAGGAGCCACTGTACGAGCCGTACCGAATTGGATTAACACTTCTATATATAATTATATTTCTGTCATTTTTTTTGGTAACCAATCTTCTAATAGATTGTTACTGCCATTGTCGAGTAGGTGATGTACAAGTTGCTTGCGATCATTTCAATGAACTAACAAGATGGTGGCCCTCTTATTAGAACTTTCCAGAGAGTTTTTGTAGCAAGTTAGGATCCATGCTCCATGGTATTATTTCCCATCCAATTCACTTGTGCACAATAATCAAACTATATTATGTAAAACACCACCAAGCCAAATAACACAAGATTATGAATGAATTATAAAACCGCTACATGTCATTTCAAGATCCTGCCAAGAACCCCTATGTCATTATGTGTAATAAATGTTCAGGACTAGAAATGTAAACTTTACGAACGTTATCAATTTAGTTATAACCACAATCTCACCTGACGTTGAATGGCGACGAAGGTAACGTAGTAGTGACCTAGAGAAATTAGTTCTCAAATGCTGCTGCCGGAACGTACTCGTCGGTATCATTTTTTTTTCAATTTTGTTGGTTTCGTACGTAGATCATTTGAGATCACGATTCACTACTCGCTCTCTTGACGTGTTGCATGAGCATAAAATGAATGTCACCAAGATTTATCGGTCATGATTTAGATACAAATCAGAGAGTCGTGGTTATTTCAAAATGATTTAGATGCATGGCAGAGAGTCGTGGTAATTTCAAAGTTCGTTAAATGTTTTAAGATTAGCAATTACATGTTTGACAAAATTATCGAACGATTTGATAGTAGACTCCTGCATCAATCCCAGAAGATCGAATGGACATACTTATACTCATAGGCACTATTAATATGTTTCAAATTTGTAGATATAGGTACCTAACTGCTACTTAGCTAGTAAGCTAGGTAGTGGAAATGGAGTTTTTTCACCGTCGGCTGATAGCGTTATTTACCAATTTAAATGAATGTAGGTGAATTGCGAAAAATTCGTTAAGACGTGACGGCGTTTGAAACCAGTCGACCACCACTTTTATATATTTAGTTACATATGGAATTTTATTTAAACACTGTAAAGAAAGGGCAAGCACCAATTGGACGTAGTGTTAAGACCATCGCAAATGCACATATACATGTATTCGCTGCGTGAAAAAGCGTTCGCCCTTCACACTTAGTCTTGGATATTATCCTCTCATCGCAATTTATTTTAACTTGTAACCATTTAGTTTTATAGTTTAATCTTAAAACTCTTCAAGTTCATCGCATAGCATCTATCAAATGGTATATATATTAATTTATTCAATGAAAATGTTAACATGAATTTTGTCTAGACTGCAACTTGTTACCTCTCGAGTAATTTATTTAAATTGACTAGTTTAATGTACCTATTTCAATTTAGTTTTCAACGGGATCCTTTTAAAATTATTTCAGTGTTAGATTAAATTCTTTAGCATAAAATAGTGCATTATTCTATCTATACTTAATATTATAAAGCTAACGAGTTTGTTTGTTTGCTTGAACGTGCGCATTATTCTATCTATACTTTATAATATAAAGCTAACGAGTTTGTTTGTTTGCTTGAACGTGGTAATCACAGGATCTACTAATCCGATTTCAAAAATTCTTTCGATGCTAGATAGCTCATTTATCGAGGAAGGCTATAGGGTATAGTTTATATATGTGTATACATATATATGTATATCATCACACTAATACCAATAGGAACGGAGGACCAATGAAAAATGTTTTAAAATCGGGGGTTTTTCCACTTTTCAAATCTGGATGAACACTAGCAAAGCCGCGAGCAAAACATATTGCTTTATATGTTGTAAAAGGTGATTTAAGTTTGTTGTAAGTCGGATTATTAGAAGTTAAACCTTCAGTTAAGAATATCAGAGTTCATTTCGCAATGTACTGTAATTTCTCTAAAGCTTATCTTTTCGATTTGTGTATTTAATTTAAAATATTTAAACGCACATGACAGCCATTTTTAGTTTTCCAACTTGATGTCTGTTAGTGATATAGCAGAAAAGGCAGTTGTAGTAATGATGCTTTAAGTCTAGAAAGGAGTCTGATTCTCAAATGGAACTGTCGAATATATAGATAGATGTTAGGACACCAATTTTCAACTAAATTGTAGTAGTTACTTAGATAGGCCAATATTAGATGTCTACGTGCTACGATTTTATTATAACATTTGCTTCGAATAAAGCTCGGGTTTTTTCTAGTCTCATTCGATCTACGAAACTGGATTGAGTCCAATTTAATAACGAGATGAGATCGTTAGTGTAATGTAAATTGCGTTCTTGTTGCAGACAAATTGCAGACACGAGTTCGTTATAGATACAAAAGATTCTTTAAAAAGACAATGATACTCAGTATAAATAGAAATAAATACAAAATAGATAAATAAATAAACAATAAATAAAAAATAGAGACACTCCTAAGGACTGCCGACAGAAGTAAAAACTCTATACAATATAATATAAATTCTGCCGTGGGGGACGGCTGATGACGTAGACACTATATTTCTATTACCAAAACAGTCAGTTCGATCAATATATAATATGGGACCTCGAGGATCATTAAAAACGAAGTTCCAGGAATTCGCTATCTTAATTCTACCCTCCCAATACATTCTTGATAATTTAATGTATGTCGGTAAAAACTTTTAAAACTACATTTTGTAAAAAAAACCGGCCTGATCTAAATACTAGAAACTGTAACAAAGTGGTTGTCCCATGTTTCAGATTTAGCAAAACAAGTAATAGTATTTTAGGTTTTACAATAAGGTCCCAAAGCACATTACCCATTTGCCGGATAGTGAGTTCAAGCACCTCTCTGTGCAAACCACTAAAACAATTGTAACGTATAATATATTGGAAATATATATGTTAAAGAGATATCAATATGTGAACAATGGTGATGTTTGGAATTGACTCCTCTCTGTGCAAACCACTAAAACAATTGTAACGTATAATATATTGGAAATATATATGTTAAAGAGATATCAATATGTGAACAATGGTGATGTTTGGAATTGACTCCTCTCTGTGCGAACCACTATAACAATTGTAACGTATAATATATTGGAAATATATATGTTAAAGAGATATCAATATGTGAACAATGGTGATGTTTGGAATTGACTCCTCTCTGTGCAAACCACTAAAACAATTGTAACGTATAATATATTGGAAATATATATGTTAAAGAGATATCAATATGTGAACAATGGTGATGTTTGGAATTGACTCCTCTCTGTGCAAACCACTAAAACGGTTGTAACATACTCGTATAATGTGTGGGAAATATAAATGGCAAAAAAATGTACTCGATCGGGTTTCTTGCCGGTTCTTCTCGATGACTGGGTTGTTTTCTGAACCGGTGGTAGTTTTGGTGTTCATAAGCGCCTTATGAACTTTAGAAACCCCTAAACTGAGTAAAGTAGTTTTGATTTGATTTTGAAATGTGTTCTGTTTTGAATTATTAAATTAATTATAGTGTGAATTATTTTAATTACATAAATTGTAAATTAAAATTATTATCATTATTCTCTCTTTCACATCTATTAGGACTCCGAGCAATAATTATATACATTTTAATACAATTTATTAATTCACCAAACATATGATGGTTTGCACAATCTCAATACAAAATAACAATATTAGATGAAAAGAAGTCTTCACTTCAAAATAGAGAGAAAATGAAGTTATCAATAAGATAACGTTTAACTGCGTTAAAGCGTTTAACTGTCGATGTGTTTCTGAATGTACAACAAACCGTTAAATAACTATGAAATCAATAACTAGTTCTTTAATAATCACTAGACGGCTCACTTTAAAAAAATATGTCGGAAATTGTCTTTATTATTTTAATTTGTCATGAATTGTTGTATTGTTATTATTTCAGTTATAAAGTGTCATTTTATAATTATAAAGTAATTTTAGTTATAAAGTGTGATTGTATAACTGTTTCTCAAAAACTGTGAACAATATCATTGTTTTTTTTTTTTATTGTAGCACGGCAAAGTGACTGCACTTTGCCTGATGGTAAGCACAGTACAGTCCAAAAACAACGGCGACCACCGAGTGACATACTATCCATCCTCGGTCGCCGCTGCGAATAACTGGATATGCACAGGCTGATCCCGAAACGCGACCCGCAGAAGCGAATAACTATGACGGGCTTTTTCGCCATATACATGGTGGTTGCGACCCAGTCAGTCTGTAAAACCCTACCACACCGCTTTCGCCATGGCCTCGTTCGTTATTCAGCAGGGTGCACCACGTGCAGGTGAGGTTGGCTTGGGTGTCTCAGGGCTTATGATGTTATTTGACACCCCTTACACCCCTAAATGTCCCCTATTGTGTCAAACATTAAAACAAACATATGATTATGTGATGAGAAACCCAATTTGACAAGTTATGGAACCGATAACGCTATTGATAAACTAAACTTCAGTTAAAAGTACCTTAGAAACCGGGCATAGAATATTTAAATAAACTAGAAGATAAGATAAATAAAATAGAAAATAGCACTAACGAGCTGGTCTGCGGCTTCGTTGACAGAATTCGACGTACGCCGAAACCTAAGGAAGGACCAGTCATCGAAATTTGTAGAATGCGATTAATATTTAATTTGTGGTAGTGTTAACGTTTGAAAAAAATAGAGAAAATCCATTTCGTCGTATTCTTGAACTTGACTATTTCTTAGGGAATTAGAAGGCTTCAATTGGTATGTGTTCCATGCAACGCCGAGTCACCGCGCTGTCTTATCACCTCTCACAGAAAACCGACGTGAAGTAACAGTCCGTGCGTTGTTGCGTTTCGTTCGGTCAGTGAGGGCGTCGGAGGCCCACCTCCCCTCTCCCTTTCCCTTACCCTTTCTGTATCCCTACCCCACCCTCATACACAAGCTGGTAACGCACTTTCGACTCCCCTGGTTTTGCTAGTGTCTATCGACGGTGGTGATCACTTAACATCAGGTGACCCGACCCACCTGTTCGTTTGCCAGCTTTTGATATAAACAAAACTGTTTTTATGAGTTTATTCACGATCTTATAATAATCCTAGATTGTTCTAGATATTTCTTCAGTGTTTTAAAATACTGCATTTTTATACAGTGGCGGTAGCAGTGACCTTTTTCTAATACTTTTAGCGTTTGACCACAGTCTCACCTGATGTTAAGTGACGATGTGGTCTAAAGGAATCACGCTAGGGGGCCTGGCTCTTAAGTGCTATTGCCAGAACACACGAACAAGAGCTTGGAGATTTTTAAACTTCAGGGTGGTAACTAGTCTGGCGGACTTAGCAAAAGGCCCTACCACCATGCATTAAATACAAAAAGGGATTTATGGCGATAAGAGAATGCATGACGAGTATAATTTCGCTACTTGACCTCAGAAGAGGTCGACAAACCAACACTCGGTGTCTTAAATGAGTGAACTTTTTTCATTTCACCACTTCAAGTGTTCGGTGCTTGAATAACTTTTTTGTACTTTGTTACACCGACATTCAGTATATTTATTTGTAGGCACTCCAAGAATAAGTATATTCATTAATTACCAGGTGTGCCCGCGACTTCGTTTGCGTGGAACGTAATGTAAAAAAAAATGTGACTAATAAAATCATCTGAGTGTATATATTAAGTCCTCGATTTACTTAACTACTTTTCTCTCGTACTTAAGTCACGTTGGTATTAAAATTACAATAACTTTTGATAGAGTGAACCGATGTTAATGAAACCAAGACTTAAATGTTACTCGAGGATATGCTTTATGAGTTTCGTGAACGCTACTGCGTTAGCAGTGATGCGTGTCCAAACAAACAGACAGACGGACATTTCTAAGAATAATTGAGGTGTATTTTATTACTTATTCCAAGACAAATACAGACACGTTAGATTTTAAATTCTTGTCATATATATAGATATAGATTAATTATATTTAATTAGGAATCTTTTAATTAGAGTTGTCAATCAAATTAACATCATTTTCACAAAATATTGCTTTCTTTCACACCCGGTCGCTTAAAGATAAGATTATTACCAGACAATTTTTTTAACTAAATCTCGTAACTTAACCAATATGTAAAATAAAATAATTGTATTTTTACACGGTCTTTTAAATAACCGTACTATTGACACGTACTAAATTGCTATTGGTTCTTATTAGATAGTCAATACTAACAGTACTTAATTACCATTGGCTGACAACTGTCGACTGGATGGCTTAAAAGCTGTCAATGAAATGATTTGAGATATTCTCATTCGGAACGTCAGACCGTTTACATATCTGAGAATACTCTGTAACTATTATTCTGAGTTATATCCTTCTATATACTGGTTCGCTAAGGTAGGTGTTGTTATTAATTTTCAATAGATTTTTATTATAACCAATATTATAATTTATAACCAATATTATAATATATAATCGATTAAATAACAAAGATGGCGTAATCGTTGCAGACGTCATTGTGCCGTCATAGTTTTAATACGGTTCAATTGTTTCCACAAAAAATCCAAACCATCTTATTCTATGTTTTGATGTAAGAAATAAATAAGATATCGCGAAAATGGCATAAAAATATGTCATGTAGTTTACTAAATAAAAAAAATAAACTTTTACTATAACATTGAATCCTGGGTGTGATATATCTAGAGCCTGGACTTTCTATTCCACATAAACCATAAGAAATTTTAATTAATAATTAATTTCGAACAGGCGAGAATTTTCTTAATAATAATATTTTTTTTCTTTTTTATATATATATATATCTTATATCATAGGAATCAAACGAACAGACGGGTCACCTGATATGAAGTGATCACCGCCGTCCATAGACACTAGCAACACCATGGGAGTCGCAAATGCGTTGCCACCTTATGTTTGGGGGGTAGGGAGAGGGGTAGTGGAGAGGAGAGGGGACTGACCGAACGAAACGCAACAATGCAAACACTGTTACTTCACATCGGTGTTACTGTGGGTCGGGTGGTAATAATACCCCGGGCGAGCCAATACATTCATGCTGAAACCAGTAATAGCTTCAGCATGGCTCTACCACCTACCAAACTATCTGGGTATATAATTTACACTCAGTGGTATTCAATTATTTATTTTAAGCGACGTGTATAGGAGTAAAGGTGTACATGCAGTGAACACATAACACGTATCAGCAATAATTTGCAACATTATGTTGTGTGCAAGTCGTACAGTGTGAGTGGAGCTTTATAATACCTCGACGTACAAAATATGAGAAGCCAGAGCACGTTTTGCAACTTCGCTACTCACACAAAACAGAGACCGGTTATTTGTACTTAGGCTTCATAAGAGGTAGAATAGATTTATACATTAAAATAAATATTTATTTGTATTATATTCAAGGTATTCTTCTTGGAGCAAGTGGTATGGTATGCACGAAGATGTAAGGAATAGTCAATGGATAACATTGTTTACAAAGAAATGTTGTAAACGAAGCATATGTTTGCTTTCAATTTTATTAATGTTATGAGCTGTATATATTAAATATATTATTACGATAATAAGCAAGGCAGACAAAGTAAAAAAAAATTTTTATTAAGAATTTCCGTTTCAAACAATTGTCTATTTATATTAATTAACGTCTAATGTCGATGTAAAATATAGCAAACTAATATACTGGTAATAGTTCTGAGTTGATTTCATTTAATTTTAATCTGATAGCTTATATCAAAAATATTAGTTAAAATAAAAATAAAAATACTTGGTTTAGTATAAATATAACTTGGTAAAAGAAGATTAAAGAAAAATATCGTGTAAATTGGTTAAGTAAGTTTCAACTTATCAAATTATCTGAGAAGTTTTATAGTAAGTTTAAATATTTTTCCGTGTTAAGATTTCTGTGTTGGTAGAATCTGTCAATTAGTTATATAAAAAAAAAACGTAGGTATTATACCAGGTGATAGGTTAGTCTCTTGCAATATTCAAAGAGATGGTACATAATCGTCACATTTCACATATAAAATAATAATACCAAAACAAATACTAATAAACAGCAAAGAGAACCTTTCTTAAAGTTTCTTATAAGAGTTTCAAAAGTATGGATCCAAACGTAATAAACCTAGGGGCAATGACCGGTGCCGAAAGTTGCAAGGGGCGACCCGGAGTTAATAATCTTCGATAATAAAACGAACAATAAACCCTTCTTTTGTTCATGCTTTGTAAAATTATACTTTGTTAGTTGATCGTTATTCCCACGTTTTTTCACGCATCACTATCACTGTGCACGATTGTCACTGATACTGTTCGTACGTACAGTACGTACTGATATAACTGCACAGTGATAGTCTTATCATTTTTGTATTTTTCTGGATAATTAGTTTAAATACAGAGTTCCAATTTTTTGAATTGGTTTAGGACGAGAATCGAGTGCATAGTATCATTACATAGTAGACAAAGTCCCCTACCGCGTCTGTCTGTCTGTCTTTCTGTTCGCGATAAACTCAAAAACTACTGAACAGATTGTCTTGCGGTTTTCACCAGTGGATAAAATGATTTATGAGGAATGTTTTAGTATATAATTTGTGAAGGATTGTTTTATAGTCAGGGCGGGACAACGTTTGCCGTGCCCGCTAGTTCTCCATAAATATAGCTACTGTCTAAACTTTCACCTGGTATACTATTGTGTTATACATGACATAAATATTATAAGGAATGTTCCCGAAACTTTGCAAGGAAATGATAGTAATCTTAATTATACTCCCAAGATTTATCTATATTGTTTACTGGTTAAATTGCAATATTATCCTTCTACTTACATTCATTTTCACAGGTTTTAAGTTCCCTCTATTAAATCTTCTATATGCTTCATATCGCTAGGTTGAGTAGTATTTATATGTTACTTATATTATATACCAACAAAACCTCTAACTACCGGCAAAACCCTCGTCAAAATTATTTAGACTTTTCGTAAATGGGTCGAGACAATCAATTGGTAACTCAATTTTAATTTTTATATCGTAACACCTAAGCAACTACATGTCTAGTTATATTAGTGTAACATATAGTATTTTATGACATGTCTAGACGTTAATAACTCTATCGCAGACACAAATGAGCCAAGACTACACGACGTAGTACAACGTCGCTCCAGCACCTTCCTTCTTGCAGCACATAATATATCTGTGTAAAAATATAAAGCTACGAACACGTGGAGTTTGTAAACTCCATGATCTAACGACTAACACTGAGCGAGGCTTTGTCTGGATACCAGAAAGCGATAAACAAGACATATTTCTTACATAATATTATATAGGTTTTATTTTTTACTTAACTGGATTTCTAACGGGTTAAGGTAATTCTTGAGCACATATTTTTCTATGTGATTAATTTCATAGCTATATTCAAAATTTATGATCAAGAGATTGTTTTTTTGAACGCACTAATCTCGGTAACTATCAACAAGAATTATTTAAAATTCTTTGAGAACCAAACATAAAAAGGTTCTGAAAATAACTCGTCGCGAATTTTGTCAAATAGCTCGAATAATTACGTCAGTCTTCCAGAGTTCACCACCCTTCTTTATTGAACGCCACGCCGTGTATCGGAGTGGAGTTTGAAGTTGCACATTTACAAAATTATATTCTTCAGACACAAATGGCCTTTCATTAATATACGAGTACAATAATAAATTTCATGTTATTTTTACTATTGGGAAAATAAAGAAACGACATTTTAGCGGCACTTTTACAGACTTAAAACCTTGGACAACTTTAAGCTTCCGTCGTTAATCTAGCTCAGAACATATGGAAGTGATATATGAATGAAATGAACACCTCGGCTGTCCTCGAACCGTTACTTAATCTTGAGATCTCGGACAATCCCTCGTATTATAAATCGATATTGAAACTTCTACGTTTTCTTTTGTTAAAGTATAGAATCATACTTACCATTCAATTTATCAGTATTATGATGTAGTCATACCATGTCAGTTTATTTGTTTTTAATAACATTAGCAAATGTTATAGGAATCATTTTGAAACATAATTGTTTATATATTTTTCGCTGTCATGTTCAGATCAGGTATATATGAAACATTTTAAGATAATTTTCATTTTGATTCGTTATTTATGGGTTTTATTTTGTAAATATTATTTTATTGTCTAATTTATTAAATCCTCTAGATTTTGGGGTGTCGAATAATATTATAAGATTTGAGACACCCAAGCCAATATCACTTGCACGTAGTGCTGCACCCTGCTGAATAACGAACGAGGCAATGGCGAAAGCAGGGTGGTAGGGTTTTACAGCCTAACTAGATCGCAACCACCATGTATATGGCGAAAAAGCCCGTCATAGTGATTCGCTTCTGGTGAGCCGCGTTTCGGGATGAGCTTGTGCATATCCAGCTTTTCGCAGGCCAGCGTGACAGTAGCGACCGGCTATGGATAGTGTGCCACTCGGTGGTCGCCATTGTTTTTGGATTGTACTGTGCTTACCATCAGGTATAGAGCAGTCATTTTGCCGCGCTACAATAAATAAAAAAAAAATTGCAATGTACCGGATCTTTCGGTGACGAAAAATATAGTGATACAACGTTATCGAATGTCTTTTTGGATATCTACAATGAATCTATATATGAATCTATTGCTAAGTAAATAGAATGTCATATCTGATAATTTTATATCTAATGAGACAGTGATCAAATGCTAAAAAATGTATATAGAATATCGTAACTTCTCGTATGAGAACTCGTGGCAAGTTAATAATGGACGAATCACCGAGCGCGGGTACCAGGAATACATACATTTACACCATATCACTCCGATTATTGTGAGCGAACAATAAGGTTCTAAAAATATCTAAAATCTTGGACAATCTCTTGAATATTGACATTAACTACCAGAGATTTCCATACTCCCTTTTATAAAGTGTATAAGGGCGTCAAGACAATTTTGGACATCGGAATGAATACAAAAAGAAGAAATCTACAAGCGAACCACAACTATAACATTATAAAGACTAAGTGTGACCATAGTGTAATTGAATGATATGGCCTCAGTTTAATTTATGGTTTTTGGGAAACTAAATACTTAAGAATAAATAAACACATACACTATACGTAACGTAGGTATTTCCTTAAAGAATAAATAAATAATAAAACATCAACTTAGTGAGTACGCTTTGTGTAAATAATACAGGTAACAGGTACCAACTATTCCACGAACTAAAGCCGGCTTTTGCGCGATAGTAAGATCGCATGACTTGTTTAGCTCAGCGCCATGGATTAAGCGGAGCCGAGAACAAGCTCAGACCGATTTTATAGCTCAGATTTACTTCAGTACCTCATTTTAAACGTGGTCTCATTATTATTTAACGATCTCATCTTACCTACAGTTTAGTCTAAAATAAGTGTATCCAAAATTATTGTGTCGGCTATCTGCCATGAAAATATTTCGGCGGTATGTCCTTGAGTGTCAACTTGGTATTAGATATGAAACTCATGATGTTTATGAAGTGAATTGTCTTATTATTGAAAACTAGCTCATACTTGTTACTTGTGCCCGGGACTCCGTCCGCGTGGAAACTAATGTTAAAAAAAGTGACTAATAATATCATCTGAACTTATTAAGTCCATTTCCTTATCTACTTTTCTCTCGTACTTAAGTCGCGTCGTTATTAAAATTATTTGCATGTGCAACACACAGCTTGCCCGCACTTCACAAATCGCTGAACGCCTGCTGCTTATAAAAACCATATTTTCTCAAAAAGTTATATTATATATAAAAATTCTGTGTTAATTCTGTGATAATTGTCCACGATGAACTCCGAAACTACTGAATCGATCTTCATGAAAGTTGGCATTTGTGTATAATTTGGTCCAACTTCAGAGATACGATAATTTATATTTATAATAATGGCCTCAATATTTTTAATTTACAAATTAAATGATTGTCAATGTTGATTATTGTTAGTAATTGTAAGTATCATCTGTCTCGAAGAGATGGCGCTTTAAATTAGTTTGTTGACAGAAAACTGTAGGACCGACTGTTATATATACACTCATCAAAAAAGTCTAAGCAACATGTACTAATTTAAATTTTAGGATGGTTCTTCACATTATAACGTTGTATTTTATTTTTAAAATAATATCTTTAGGGTTCTATGATGTAAAAATAGCTGTTGTCTTTATAAGTTCTTTTAATAACAGAAACGAACAATATTAGAATATACTGTAGAAACTAAGATACATAAGAAATTAAACTTTTTTTTTACAAAATGAAATTTGTAAAGAAAATGTATTTATTGTGAAAGAATAGAACAATTTAATACAAAGTATGGTCTCCTATGCTATTCAGAACTTGTCGTCAACGATTATTCATTGAATTAATGAGACTGTTTATGTCATCTTGCGGTATTCGCTCCCAATGGAATTGTAGCAAATCCTTCAGCTGTTGGGTTGTTGTCGCTCCGTCCAAGTATGTTATGGGCGGGGATTATGAAGAACAGGCGAACTGAGCTCGTTTTTGTAAATGGAAACATGAATGCTGAAAATTACATTGAGGATATTCTCAGACCTTATGTCTACCCATTTGCACAAACCTTTGGCTCCGATTTTAGGTTAATGCATGACAATACGCGTTCACATACAGCTCGGCGAACCAGTGAATACTTTGCAACGGAGAACATCCGGGTATTGCCCTGGCCTGCACAATCGCCAGATCTCAACCCCATCGAGCACGCATGGGACATGCTCCAGAGAAGTGTTTTGAAGGACTTGGACGGAGCGACAATAACCCTGAAGGATTTGCTACAATTCCATTGGGAGCGAATACCGCAAGATGACATAAACAGCCTCATTAATTCAATCAACTTTTATGATGAGTGTATATAATAAGAATGTAAATCAAACGTCCGTACGTTTTAAATTTATGTGAAAAATATTGTTGCAGCTGTAAGTAATAAAATACATTGCAATCATTTTTAGAAATGTGTGTCTGTATCTCTCGAGCGGTTAACATCGGCTGGCGTCTTGCAGTCAGTTGTTTGTACCGGTCTTGCCGAGTGGTTGTACTCCTTTTACGGCCTGGATGCTGTTCAGCGGGTTCTCTTGTATTATTGTAGCGCTGCCAAAGACGACAAATAACACTTCTATGAATGCCAAAATGTCGAGATACCTGAGATTGATTACTTCCCGCTTGCAACATCCCTACAGCTCTTTGCATTTCATCTGCCATCAAATGACGTCGCTTCATGACGTAAAGAATATCTAACAATTCAATTTTGTCGCTAACTTTATTTAAATGGTTGGTAAAATTATAAAAACAAAACTAAACGTAGCAATTAATACGCACTTAAATTCAAACAAATTCGCAGTCATTTGAATTTTATGAAAAAACAAAACATAATCAAATTTTTTTTTACAACTAGCCAGTATGTCATCGATAACAAAAAAGTTTACTTACCTACGCATTTTGTTTGAATAAATACTTAGAAATTAATTCATATAAATGGTAAAATTTGTAATATCACGCATGTTGCTTACACTTTTTTTATGTGTGTGTATATATATATCATAGATGGCGCCACATTTTAATTTTGAATTTCTTTTTCAACTTCAGTTTATTTTCTGGTGCACGTGTTCTGTTAACCTAATTGTAATCTATTATCTGAGTACCAAAACGCGTAGTCGGGTCAGCTAGTAACTCAATATAATATAAAATGAAGCTATTCTCATTTTTTTATATAAAGGCATGTATATAATAAAAATAAAAATAATCGAAATCTGTTGAAGTATACGATCCAATATAAATGCATTTTTCACTTATCAGATGGCTTTGGATATAGTATCTACTGCATATAATTTTTATTAAAAGCTTTGGAGCTCGGTTTAGGCTAAAAGCTGAGAGCACCTCGTATTAGCCTGCGGTCGTGCCACTATGTACATCAAAGAGTCCGATTTCACAGTATTAGTTAATGTATTTGTACTAGCCTATTATCTTATCCATTCTCAACAAAAACAATGTCTCAGCGTCTGTCGCTAAGATGTCGGATTTTTGTTTAAGTTTCGTAAAATAGTCATCAGCCCTTGTCAATCTTTTACCCGTTCGGTTTAGCGCTAAGTTCGTAATATTCAAGAATTGAATACACAACAATGTTAAAATATTAGTATAGAAATTGTTTATGTATATTTTTAGAATAGAAGTAAGTTGTCCCGGTTGTTCACATATAAAATAATACAAAATTTTACCTAAATTTGTGTACTGCGCATATACTATATTCAGAGAGGTCAATAAATTTGGCAAGGACTGTACCAATTCGTTATTTGTTTTTAAATACTATTCTATGAGTCCATTCAAATCTGTCAGTATTGATTGAAGAAGGCGTTACTTTGCGGAAATCCATTTTTTTTTCATAATTATATATTAGTAAACGTTACTTTGCACTTCCATCTTTTTTTTTTATATACCATGGTGCCTTCATATACCTTTTTAGGTGGGGAAGCAGAGACTGCCGGCTGGCACTGCGACTGCTCCCCCGACAGCTGTAAGCTCTCAAGAGGCCCTGACTGCGGTCTGAGGGGTCAAAGATAGTCGCATCGGCACAATGCGCCTCCACCATATGGGCCTGTGCAGTTTAAACTGCCAGGGCGACGGGCATGCCGAATGCACTTCCACCTGGAATTTATTGGCCGTTATCACGTCTCACTGCAACAAAAATCATTTGATTTTATTTGCACGGGGTATTCCTGTAAAAGTTAAATATGAAACGAGTGTACTGTACTGTGTACTGTAGGTGGTCGAGCCACGCTGAAGCAATTACTGGTTTCAGCATGAATGATCGGCTCGCCCGGGATACTACCACCACCTCATAGAAAACCGACCTGAAGTAACAGTGCTTGCATTGTTGCGTTTCGTTCGGTCAGTGAAAGCGCCGGAGGCTCGCCACCCTTTCACCCTTCCCCCTCACCCTCTCCCTAAACACAGGCTGGCAACGTACTTGCGACTCTCCTGATGTTGCAAGTGTCTATGGACGGTGGTGATCACTTAACATCAGGTGACCCTCTTGTTCGTTTGCAGTCTATCATAGTCTATAATATAAAAAAAATGTAATAGAAGAGCAAACAACATAAATAATTTAAAAATCGTAACCTTACGTCCACTATAATATTCGTATTTTATCAGTATTGGGTTGTATCAGTAGTGAATGTTGCCCACTCTAGAATAGTCTGTTTAAGTATCTCTAATTCTATCAAGTTTACTGCTTCCTGTAGGCGATATTCTTCCAGTTTCTTTTGACGGTTGAAAATTCTGATGTCTTTTTTAGGTCATACTAATCCAGGCGTTTGCCACATACAGTTCTCTTGCAGGAATGGTACCGTAATAGTGTTTTGCCAAATTGCGTAGTCACTCAAAAACCCACCAGTACAAAGCGAAATGTGAGTTGTCATTCATTTTAAAACTTGTCGAGAATGTGTTTAACTATTAAAACCATGGACATTCTATATTATCTCTTAATTTATTTTGTACCTGTTTCATCAAAATTAATAATATTTGTGTCAATAATAAAATTAGATGAAATGAATATTAAGCTGTTGAAGCAATCTAATTATAAGCCATATATACTTATTAGAAACTGGTAAATAAGGCGTCTGATTTTTTAATTCAATTTAGAAAAGCATTTACCTTTTTTATTGTTGTTCGAAAATGAGAAGCCAAAGTACTCAATGATAAGTGCAATACAATCCTAAAACAACATCATCATCACAGCACATCAGCCTGTAAGAGACCCACTGCTGGGCCCTAGGCCTCTTCCCTAAGGAAGACATAGGCATAATCACCAAGCCAATTCACGACGCATTAGAAATTTTAAACTCTGAGAAATCCACAGTTCTATATTATATCTGTGGATAAGAATATTTTTTAGGTTCAGGTTCCTCATGATATTTCCCTTCACCACCAGCCGATAGTGCTATCAGTTTCAATTAATAAATGTACGTTAATTACGAAACATTTGTTGGTATAGCGAGGTAACTTACGGACATGTAATTGACATTCCATTTATTAAAACCACTCAATCACCAAGACTTTCAAAATAACAGCGATTATCGAGAGAAAAACACTGCATCGTCAGTCAACTTAAAAACCTTTTCACGTTAAAGTGCAAGCTTTTTAGAAATAAGGGAACACACTAGCCAGGAGCGTTGATGGAAAGTAACGTAAAAGTCAAGATCAGCGGAGACTACCTGGAGATGAGGATTTGTCAACTATAATCGTCGCGTAGTTGCCTGTGGGAAAATGCCTATCAAAACACAAGCATTATCTAGCTTATTGTATGATGGCTTTTTATTTCGATACATGAGGTTTTTCATTGCTTGTGGTCCAAACCACGAATCGTCTGAAAAAATCTCCGTAATTCCTTGATAAATTAATGTTATTACAAATAGTTATATACTGATTAACAAACTATATTAGTGGACGTTACTTTGCACTTTCGCTTGGAATCAATTAGGCGTAGGCTCCGTGACGGAGAGAAATACGTGTAACCGATTGTACTCATTATACGTTAATCCGCAACATATTTAAATTATTTTTTGTATTTTACAGTTCTACGCCAACGGTGTCAAGAGAGGAGAGGTTCAGCAATCCACCAAAAATATAAAATAATATACACAGCAAAGACATGTAGTATTTTGTAGAGATTATACTACGTGTATGTTACTTGTACTTGTAGTTATTGCGTGAACGAGAGAAAATCCATCCATCCAATAGACTTTGAATATCATATTTTCAATTTTGTTGAAGTCCACAGTGTGAGTGGTGGAACTTTGAGCAAGATATGATTTATGGAAGGTTGCAAATGGGTTACGGTGACAGCGGACGTGCGGTTCTGCAACGTTACAATTATGCACATTCCATTACCGGCTTTGAAACCGAGTATTTGCAGTTTGAGTTTCCCTTTTGTGATAAATCTCTTGCTGTCATATAAGTTGCACGTTCCCACTTTTCCATGCTCAGATGTTTGAATGATACAGTTCACGAAACACGCCCGCCGCCTTGTCTTCTTTCAATTACGCTTGTATATTTGGATGGATGTTAATTGCCAATTGAGTTGAAAATGTAATAGTTCCTATTGTGACTATATTCTGGTATATAATATCCTCTTATAATATTACAAATTATATAGTTTGTCAGTACTCTTTCACGCAAAAAGTAGTGATTGGATTAGAAGTATAGTAGAGTGATTAGAAGTAGCTTCTGTCCACGACAATGTTCGCGTGGAATAGTTACCGTCTACGCATTGCACGCAGCAGAATCTCTGAAATGGAAAAAAAAATCGATTTTGAAACATTCTTCATTGGTATTCTGCTCCAGGTCTTAGTGTATACATAGTCTAAAGCCGGTCCCCGATAAATGAGCTATCTAACACTGAAAGAATTTTTCAAATCGGACCAGTAGTTCTCAAGATCAGCGCGTTCAAGCAAACACACTCTTCGCCTTTATAATATTAGCACCGAAGTATAGATAATATATACGCTATAGTTTATAAAGTTAATTTTTTATTGTCCCAATCCTTGAAAAACGAAGTAAAAGACTGGCTTTTTCAATATAATTTTGGCGTTAGAATTGCAAGTAAACAATATTGGCATTTATTAAGATAAAGGCAAACGAAGTCACGTGCAGTTGCTGGTATAATATATAAGAACATATAAGAACGTACCTACCAAATCTAGTGTGCTGTGTGGATTGTGAGGGCTATCTCCGGGCGAATATCTATTTATAGCGTGTTCTGGTGTGAATCGAATTGTGCATGATATAACAGGTCCGGGCGCCGCAGCCGCCGCGTCACCCGACTTCGCCAGGGGTATGCAACATTTTAACTCGAAAATTTTGTTTTAATAAACCTCTAAATTACAATTCTCGCCATACTTTTTGGCCGCTCTGAATCAAAATCAAAATATACTTTATCAAAATATATTATTACTCAATTTAGGGCCTGTTGGAGATTTATATATATACATATATATATTTATATAATGTAACAGTTTGTTATTAGCTATGCTATTTAAATAGTCTATGATAAACTAAATAAGTATGGTTTACTCTGTGGTAATTCCCTTTGTGTCTGCGTCTACACCCGTGAACATCTCTGTAGCCTTTCCTAGTTTTGTTTCATTATAATATTAAAAAACCAGTAAAAGACTATTATTACAAAGAAAATACAGTCCATTGGGAATAATCAAACAGGGCCTGAGAAGGCGCTTATGAACGTCAAAGCAATCTTTTCATGTTATATATTTTTACAAAACATAAATAATTATATTCCGGATAGTGAGCTCAAGAATCATGTCAAGCGGGTTTTAATATCTAAAGGCTATTATTATAGGGTGGATCAATATGTGAACGATGGTGACGTCTGGAAATGACGCCCCTCTCTGTGCATCCAATGAAAACGAACTATTTATGTTTTGTAAAAATATATAACATGAAGAGATAAACCAGATCGAGTTTCTGGGTTTCTGGATCGATGACTGGGTTGTTTTCCGAACCTGTGGTAGCTTTGACGTTCATGCCTTCTCATTTTGATTCGTTTTTAGTGGATGCACAGAGAGGGACGTCATTCCCAGACGTCATAATTGTTCACACGAAATACGGAATACAACTGTATTCCGTACAGTACAGAACAAAAATTTATACATAAATAATAAATATCTATTACTTTATGTGCATAACATAACATAACCTGACTGGGTCGCAACCACCATGTATATGGCGAAAAAGCCCGTTATAGTGAGTCGCCTCTGTGGGTCGCGTTTCGGGATCAGCCTGTGCATATCCAGCTTTTCGCAGGCCGGTATGAAAGCGGCGACCGGGGATGGATAGTGTGTCTCTCGATGGTCGCCATTGTTTTTGGATTGTACTGTGCTTACCATCAGGTATAGTGCAGTCACTTTGCCGTACTACAATAAAAAAAAAATAGAGACAACTTAAGGATACATTATATGCCAATGTTAGATTCCTATAACAATATTGTAACTTTGTTTTCTTTTATACTCTTAAATTACGCGCAAACTAGTACTTAAGGTTATATTCAGAGCGGTCAAAAAGATTGACGAGGACTACAGTTAATCTGAGATTGCCACTGCTAGGTTAGTCTACTTCGCCTACTTCCACAGCTTAATGTGTCATTCTGTTGTGGGGGACAGCAGCTGAGGTAGATACCATATTTTCACGGACTGTTCGAGCAATTTACAATAAAGAATCCTTAGATAAAGATCCTTAAAGATCAAGTTTAAGGAATATGGTATCTTAACTCTGCCCTCCCAATACGTTATTGATAATTTAATGTATGTCAGGAAGAACCTTGAAAATCTGGATTTTGTAAAAAAAACCGGCATAATCTAAATACTAGAAACTGTGACAAATTGGTTGCCCCACGTTTTACACTTAGGAAAACCAGTAACGGTTTACAGTAGGGCCTAAATTGAATAAAGTGTCTTTGATTTGATTTAAATTATTTGAAATACATTTAAAATTTTTGACCACTTCTTCTTGTTATGTTTAATGTATTTTTAAGCTCTCGTATAATTTTAAAATTCATGTGAAAAATAAAAGTTTAGGGTTTTTAGTGATATTTGTATAGTTTAAGAATACTATAAAACCATAATAATGTCTGCCGTTTCTAAAAAAAAGGGTTAATATGTGTTCACAGTAGGAGAATGTTGACAAACCCTGACATGAGTCCAAACTCACTTGACCATTTAAATTTATGGGATGTCGTCGCCAGTGACTGCAACACACGGAAAGCGCAACTACTGCTTATATATTTATATTATCAACAAATAAACTCTACTACATTAATTTCCTAGTGTGTGAGAATTATTTATTTCTTCATTCATACATCGACATGTCACAGGTTAGGCATAGTTTAGGCTAATTTAGATACTCAGTTACACAATAACAATAACATTGTCATGTCATAGCTTCGACTGTATGTATTTTTATGTTTGTTTCGGTGCCAACCAAACCGAAAATCATATCATCCACATAGGTACAAAGTTTAAGTCCACTCTCGCGTCTCTGTAATACAAAAATTTTGGTTGGTACCGACTTCCAGTACATCTCTAGGTAGCACACATATTCATATGTTTTATTTAATTTGATAAACTATTTATTTTCAGCTTTTTAGTGCCTTATGGGTTTTTGATTGATATTGAAGTCGGTTAATACTTTTTTTTGAAAATTTACTTTTTTATTCATAATCTTGTGTTACTTGACTCTATATTTTGTTAAAT
Organism: Antheraea pernyi; assembly: GCA_015888305.1. Lineage (NCBI taxonomy): Eukaryota > Metazoa > Arthropoda > Insecta > Lepidoptera > Saturniidae > Antheraea > Antheraea pernyi. The sequence goes on from MU159011.1 coordinate 205,666, forward strand.
TGATGGTGTTTTATGTAATATAGTTCGTTTATTGTGCATAAGTGAAGTGAATGGAAAATAATACCACGGACCATGAATTCTGAGATGCCACAAAAACTCCATGGAAAGTTCTAACAAGATGGCCACCATCTTGTTAATTCATAGAAATTATACCATGAAACATGCAATATCGATACTCACTTGACAATGGCAATAATAGCCTACTATTACCTACTCGACAATGGCAGTATTAATCTAAAAGATTGGTTGTCAAAAAAAAGTAAAAAAAAAAGTAAGTACTGTTTCAAATTGTAGCAGTCCAGGCATTCATAGATATAGGAAAGATTATGACTTCAAGAAGTATTCATATACAAAATATCATAAATACTCAGAAGATATTATCATTTTTGAACTGAAAACTTTTTTAGGTACGTTGAGCGGTATTTTTTGGCAAGAGATAAATTTATAATTTCGCGCCATGACATGTAAGCGTGACTTTGCGCTTGCGCTTGCCCGGCTTGCGTCAGAGTAGCGACGCTAGTATAGGAGCATGTGTACTTCTAATATTGTTATTTTGTATTGAGATTGTTCAACCCGTCATATGTTTGGATGAATTAATAAATAGGATATAATTAGTATTCGGAGTGTCAATAGATGTGAAAGCGAGACTTATGATAATAATTTCAATTTACAAATTATGAAATTGAAATAACTCACACTATAATTAATTTAAAAATTCAAAAGAGAATACCGTTCAAATTCCATTGTTTTAATTTCTATCGGTAGTACTTATGACTGTCTCTGCGTTTTTTTAAAATATTGTAAGCTATTTATTTAGAATAACAATCATTTACATTGTACGCTAACGACGTTGTTTGAATGTAAATGTAATTAAAAAACGCAAGCCCAACTACGACAAAACGTAGCTGAATTCCGTACCGCAACATCCAACTTTTTAATTAGATGCACTCGTTTATTATTCAAAAGTAGGTATTTCGTGTGGTGTAAAGTATTTTTAAAACAAGGTTCAAATAAATTTCAATCGAAGTCATCAAACTTCGAATCGCAACAAAGTAGGTTTAACACATTATCTTTTCTTCAACCTTTTTACTTCTATGAAACTGATATTACATTATTAAGATATTATATTTTATGTTTACATTATATTTATACTTTGAAATAAAATAAAAAAATCCATCAAAAATAAACCGCCTAAAAGGCACTAAAAAGCGAAAAATAACTGAATTATGAAATTAACCAAATTAAATAAAAAATATTGATATTCTCGCTACCTGATAATATATTTGAAGTCGAAAATACATAGATACGAAGTGGGTGTAAATCGAATAAACGATATTTCACCCCCTTAGGGGTTGAATAATTTCTTCAAATTATATGGGACCACCTCTGAATATAATCAATTCAAATAAAAAAAGAATCATTAAAATCGGTTCATAATTGACGGAGACATCAATTAACATACATAAAAAGAATACATACAACCGAACGTAGCAACCTCCTCTTTTTTCGAAGTCGGTTAAAAAATGTTCGTTAAGATTATATAAATTTTTTATTGACATGTTTACCATCTTGTACATGAAAAAGAAAAATGACTTTGATTGCAATTTGTTTTTCTATAACTGGTTATACTAAGTTTTCTAAGTATATAAAACGATCGATCAAATCGTAAAACGACTTCCGAAAAATCAAAATTTCAAATAGGAAACTTTAGGCGAGGATAACTTAATAAATAAATACCATAGAAAAAAAAATAGTGCGTTTACATTCCTACCTACTAAAAATTCACATAGCTTTATATAAATCGCCCCATTCCTCATACAACCCATCTATAACTTCTTCGGTACGTAGTAGATAGATTAACAGAACACGTGCATTATAAAATATACTATAGTTGAAAAATAAATTCAAAATTAAAATGTGAGAGATCTATAACAACCGGCCCTACAATTTTCTGTCAACAAATTTAAAGCGCCATCTGTTCGAGACTTTAAGTTTTAATAAGAATGATAAACATTGACAATAATTTAATTTGTAATTAAAAAATATTGAGGCCATTAATAGAAATATAAATTATCATATCTCTCAAGTTTGAAAAAATTATACATAAATGCCCAACTTTCATGAAGATCGGTTGAGTAGTTTCGGAGTTCATCGTGAACGAACGTCATGACACCAAATTTTTGTATATCTTAATATAGTCGTATATATACTACATCGTATATTTCTACTTCTTTCCTTATGGTATGATAATTCTCCGTTCATCAACTTCTTTGTCCTTGATGCGGTTTTCGAGTTTCATTTTTTTTTCTTTTTTTATTATGTCAAGAGACGGCAAACGAGCAGGTGGGTTTAACCTGATGTTAAGTGATCACCACCGTCCATAGACACGAGCAACATCAGGGGAGTCGCAAGTGCGTTGCCAGCCTGTGGATGGGGGAGGGTTAGGGAATGGAGAAAGGGGAAGGGGGAGGGAAAGGGGGAAACGAGGTGGGCCCCCGGCGCTCTCACTGACCGAACGAAACGCAACAATGCAAGCATAGTAACTTCACGTCGGTGTTCTGTGGGTCGGGTGGTACTACCCCGGACGAGTCGACCCATTCATGCTGAAACTAGTAATAGATACAGCGTAGCTCTACCACCTGCATAATTGATATAAGCATTACTATACTTATCAATTTTAGTCAAATTGTATTTCTAGTAGGTACCTTGAACTTAAACACACATATTTTTGTATGATATTTATTTTTTCTGTTATAAGTTTTTAAAGAATAATCGTACAGTTTGAAATTCATGTTTTTTCGAATTCAACAAATTTTACATTAATATATAAAACCTGGATTTTTTTAAAACAAAAATTTTTAAAAATCTGTGTTTTATTATACACAACTTTGATTGTAAAATTGTAAGTTGACAATGTAAAATTTTGAAATAAAACAGCCTAAAACTTTTGTTTATTATTGATCAAATTATGAAAATAATGTTTTTTCTTTCAACTAATTCCCATTATATTCTTATAATTATAATCGCTTCCCATATATATTTATTGAAATATACGAAATATATTATTTATTTCGATTTAAAAACGTGCCACTGCCGTTCCGGTCGTGGAAACATTGCACAGGTAACCGAAAACTGAAAGCCGGCTGAACCATTAGCAACTCCATTAAAAGTATCATGCTAGCTTTGAATAAAAAGAAAAAAAAAACAGATTCAACAGTCAACACCCGGTCAGCGTTTCCATTTATTTATTTTATAAACATAAAACTATAGAATTATCTCTGGTATAAATTGAGTTCATATGTAAAAATATTCAGTTACAGTTTTTTCTTATCGTAGCACGGCAAAATGACTGCACTACGCCTAATGGCAAGCACAGCACAATCCAAAAACAATGGTGATCACCAAGAGACAAACTATCCATCGTCGGTCACCGCTGTGATGGCAGCCTGCGTAAATGTCTCTTTACCTTTCGCTTGAAGGACCCCATGTCATAGCAAGGAGGGAATACAAATTAAGGGAATATAAATTAATACCCCGTAAGGGATGACAAATAACATCTAAAGGGTTGATCGAAGTAGGTTCGAATCCTTGCGAATAAGCATGAGGTTTTGATGAAGGAAATCATCATGATAAGACCATAGCATACCTACGGCTTCTTCTAAGTCCGCTTGGGTAGCTACTTAAGTTAAAAATCTGTTAAGAAGCATTTAGGTGTGTGTTCCATCAGCTGTACTTGAGAACCAGTACATCTAGGCTTAGCGTGCTTACCATCTTAGACCAAATGTCATGTAACATCATGTGAGATTGTGGCCAATCGCTAAAACATATAAATATTTTTAAAAACGTTGCAAGACTGCAGTGTGATTATTATTTTATTGCCCTTTGTGACCCATGTATCTGTTGCAACCGAATTGAGTTGAGTTCTCCGCTCTGTTGAGTTCGAATTTAAACTGGTATAGCTCGAATATTAGCGTGGCTAGAGCGACGTAGAGAGTGGCAATCGATGGCTCATTGCTACGGATTTCAAACAGGCTTCAAATTATTGTGAAGTGCAAGAATAAACGTGGTGCAACGGTTATAGGGACGAGTGAGCGGAATATCGACCAAACTTTATGTGCACTAGCTACGAGATAAGAATGGTGTGGTTTCAGTAAGATAGGCCTCCTACGAACATATTTGTATATACTCTGCAGCAAAGTGTTTTCATTATTTAACAATATTTCAAAAATAATGAAAGTTTGGCGACCGTAGTTCGAAAATACGAAATATGGTAAAAATAGTGTTCTAACTTCGTAAACATCATTACATTTCTTCCTATCGGGTTATTTGAAGTCAAAGTTCTATGTCAGCAAGCTCACAACCACTGGTAATGCAAGACGAAATTAAACTCTGCATCAACAAAATTCAACCCCAATTATGAAAGAAAGGTCATGAAAAATTTCGACAAAAGAGTGCATATGTGCCAGGAAAACCGTGGAGGCTATTTGCCCGATGTGTTGTTCCATGATAACCCCTATCATTTATACTTTATGATTTAATGAAAAAATAACAATGTAAAGACAAAAAACTGTGTTTTCTATTTAATTCAAACCTTGCGTTAATTTTTGGACGCCTATATATTCGTACATATTATACGGTTATTTCCCGGACAAGTCAAAGTAAGCTTTAGGGATTACTTATAAATGAATTCCATAATGGTTGCCATTGTCAGTAGCAAGCTAAGCATTAGCATGTTCGGACGTACACTTAGTTTTATTAAAATTTCAAAGAAAAATCCTTCACATGGCGATAAGAGTATAAAACTGCCTTTACCGTGCTTTTATTAAATGGAGTTTTTATTATGAACGAGTGTTGCCTTTCAAGGGAACCTCGACGTATTTATTCTAAGCTTTTGATTAAAATTCACTCTCATCTCCATCCCTATTTTAATATTAAGAGAGATCATGGTATTATTTTCATATGTTTTAGAAGAAATATTTATTTATTTATTGAAATCATAATTTCTTTAGGCACATTAAACGGTATTTTTGGCAGGAGATAAATTTATAATTTCGCGTCTTGACTTTCTGTTGCAACAAATTTTGAGATTTAAATATTATTATTCACACTGTAATTAATATGAAAGTTTAAAAGAGAACACATAATAGTTTTGAGTTTTCACTTCTGTCGGCAGTTCTTATGGTCCTTAAGGTATCCTTATGCCTAGACTTTTTTCATCAAGAAGATTTGAGTATAAACTTTTGGTTTGAAATTATTAACCATATCTACATGGAAACAACAAGCTACCAATGTATTGTTTTTCTTCGTTTTCTGTCCGCTTCGAAAACTAATTGCCTTTATTTAAAATTATTACCGCCACTATCAAGGGGGAATAATAGAAATAGTATTGTAATGACTTCAATATTTCAACCAGATAGTGGCTCCATTGTTAAAATTGTCTAGGGAGTTATTGTGATATTTTTGAATTTATACTCCGCGCTATTCTTTGCCATGTAATACTAGACAATCTTTGTGCGCAATAACCGAACTGTGTTATGTAAAGTGCCACCAAATTGACAAAATATAGGGTCAATTAACCTAAAATTAAGGATAATTAACAAAAGCCACTATATGACAGAATAGATTCCGGCAAAATCATTGTTTGTAGGTAACTGGTTAATGTTTTATGAAAAAAAAATCTGTTTTTGTATCTGTGATAATACCACTTTCTATATTTTGAAATTAACTATTACAACAAGTATTTTATGTAAATATTTATTAATCCATAAACTTACATTATTCCATCAAATATTCCGAAACTTTTATTATATAGTACACGAAACAGTTTGTTCGCGTAAGTTTATCTTTGGAAAAGCACCCATAGCGTTCCTATTTATTCATAACCCTCATACACGTGCGTTCACTTTGTGTGCATAACTAAGGCCTTACATAACTAAGGGTAGAAGACACATGATAAGAACGATATTGAATTTAACATATAAAATTTTGATGCTGGCAAAAACTTCAGCGACACATACTGATTGAAAGATACAAAAATTGTGCCTCCATTAAACACAAATAAACTCAGTGACTTTAATTCAGTGACTTCATTTGTGTTGAGATGCTATTTTGTAATAAACAATATTCTTCAAACAATAACGAAGACTGTGTATATTCTACACTTATTTTTTAAATGAAAAGCCAGAGACAGTGTCACTGCGGTCATGAATACGAACGTAATAATGCGTTCCTGTATGCTTGAAATTTAATTTTATAAGTAAACTTTTGTCCAAACCAAGTGACTCGTGTATGTATAACTTGGATTATAGTGAAACATGTGTTGCGGTCTGGTTATATTCACATAGTACTCGCTATAAAAGGGTTTTCGGTAGAATAGAAAATGCTAACGGCTTTGTTACGGTGACGTGCTATAAGACATTATACATGTGTTGAAAAATATATTATAGATAATAAAAACTAGGAAACAACTACGTTTACTTTAAGAAATGTTATTAAATTATTTTGATACATTTCCATTAAATCAGATAGTCTATTTTAATTTTTTTATGTGTTTAAATGTATTTTATTATATAAAATATTGAGAGTTTATGCATTTTAGACTGCAAATAAGTCTGCTCTGGTAAGAAACGAGGAATGAGTCCAAGAATTGTACTTCGGACAATACTAAACTGTACATGAAGTCAGTTGTTGATAAGTATTTTCGGTTATAAAATTGTACTTCGGACAATACTAAACTGTACATGAAGTCAGTTGTTGATAAGTATTTTCGGTTATAAAATTGTACTTCGGACAATACTAAACTGTACATGAAGTCAGTTGTTGATAAGTATTTTCGGTTATAAAATTGTACTTCGGACAATACTAAACTGTACATGAAGTCAGTTGTTGATAAGTATTTTCGGTTATAAAATTGTACTTCGGACAATACTAAACTGTACATGAAGTCAGTTGTTGATAAGTATTTTCGGTTATAAAATTGTACTTCGGACAATACTAAACTGTACATGAAGTCAGTTGTTGATAAGTATTTTCGGTTATAAAATTGTACTTCGGACAATACTAAACTGTACATGAAGTCAGTTGTTGATAAGTATTTTCGGTTATAAAATTGTACTTCGGACAATACTAAACTGTACATGAAGTCAGTTGTTGATAAGTATTTTCGGTTATAAAATTGTACTTCGGACAATACTAAACTGTACATGAAGTGTCAGTTGTTGATAAGTATTTTCGGTTATAAAATTGTTTGGCTACTTGTATAGTAGTAATAAAGAATTCAATTAATTTTAATCGCCCGCTCGCATCGTAAAAGTCAACATCGTTTTGAAGACACCCCGTGAATGAGCAAAACACGTACAATCGATTTTGTTCATTACACGTTAATCTGCAACATATTTTAATTAATTATATCAGGTTATATCAGGTATAGTGCAGTCATTATGCCGTGCTACAATAAAAAAAAAAAACAAAGTCGCGAGTGGTTGCTAAATATAATTACTATTTTTTCAAATTTTTTTTTTATTGTTTATGCTGCTAACAGTCTTTTACAGTGTGTCTCATGAGATCTACATTCGTTTTTATGGAGCTTAAGCCCTTATGATTTTGGACAATCCAGAAGTTAATTATAAATAAGTATTACATATAATTTCTGTTGTAATCAAAGACGTAGATAATAATCCTATATCGCACACGTTTACGTGCCTCCAGGTGATGACTTCTAAGACCAGGGAAATCCTCGGTTCTGTGAAATTACTGATCTGACGTCATTCCACCGGAGGCTGACTTACGCCGCGATTATTATGTAAAGACCACCAATTTATCTTAATATGTGACACACTGGCCTTAAGTTCGTCGAACATTTTGTGATTTACCCAACATGTCAGCCGTGGATTTGATCACATTTATTGCTTTACTTATAAATATGTCTGATATATTCACGGATGTCGAAGACCCAATATTAATTAAGTAATGTCGTAATACGATTATATAAAGCCTTCAAAATTTGATGTTCTAGATATTAGGTAACAATTACGAAATAAAATATGATTTTAGAAAATTGGAAGCGATTGGTTGTGTATCGGTTAATTAAAGTTGCATATACTGGATAAATATTTATGTCTATCTTTGTTATTTATATATTAAAAAAATGAAAATGAAGAAAAATGAACCGCCTTCAAAAAACACTTTTAACATAAAATATTGTCTTAATTAAAAAAAAAAATTAAAGTTTTAATTAAAACATTCAATATTTGATTACTGGAATATCATACATTTTTTTAAGTCGGCTCCAAAACCCTATATCTTTATCTAAAATACACTTATTTATCAAATAGTATTTCAGATTTTTATTTTTGGTTGGTTCAATATTCAAATTACTTCTACTTGCTTTATAAAAATAACACGATATCTTCATTTAATATAAAGTTATTGCAGTTTTGAGACACTACCATTTTTATAAGCATTCTGCTTGACTTAACACGCCGAAGAATAGACCGAGTTAGTCGGCTAAGTTCAATTTTGTATAGTTGTCTTTGTCGGTCACAGATATTACGTTATATGATAGACAGAGCAGCATTAGCTAAATCGAAGCAAGCCGATATTAGCCGGACCTCTTACTCTTTTCCCCCGAAGTACAAAATTATATAGTGAGTACTGTGCATTAAGAGAAAACGTAGTTATTTCAATTTTTCATGTAATAACCTGAGTATCTATACTATTATTATAAAGTTAGAGAGTTTGTTTGCTTGAACGCGCTAATCTCAGGAATTACTAGTCCGATTAAAAAAATATTTCAGTGTTAGATAGCTCATTTATCGAGGATGGCTATAAGGAGATAAACCAATAGAAGCGGAGCACCAATGAAGGATGTTTCAAAGTCAGAGTTAACGTACGTATTATTTTAAAACATATTCACCCTATACGTAAACGAAGTCGCGAGTTAAAGTTTTCGTTAGCTCAAAGTAACTATTCCACGCGGACGAAGTCGCGATCATAAGTTAGTAATAGTCAGAGTTTTTTTGTTGTTGTAACATGGCAAAGTGACTGCACTGTGCCTGATGGTAAGCACAGTACAATCCAAAAACAACGGCGACCACCGAGAGATACGGCATCCCCCGTCGGTCGTCGCTGTCACGGCGGCCTGCGTAAATGTCTCTTCACGTTACACTTGAAGGGCCACATGGTATAGGAAGGAGGGAGCGCACTAGCCGGGAGATTGTTCCACAGCTTCACGGTACGGCAAAAATAAGGGTAAATGTAAGCATGGTTTGAAATATTTACTTCATGATAAGTCCCTTGTCACACAGGGATGGGGTTGAAGCAATGATTACTTAGTGTCCGGCCCGGTCAGTGTCCGGACACCACGTTGAATCCTCGCGACTGAGTTGAAGAACTCTGTGAAGGAAAACATTCTGATGAAACCATTGCACGGAGTAGTCCGGTGGAGCTGTTAAGACCTTGTTTGGTCAATAGCGTAGGCAGCTCGAAAAAAAAAACCATTGCACGGTAGTAGGGCTTTTTCTAAATATCCGCTAAGTAAGTACTCGCTATCTATCACCCTTAACCCTGCACTTGAGATCCAGTCCCTATCTAGGTCTAGCGTGTTTACTATATTAGACCACACCGTTATTTAACATGAGGTGAAATTGTGCTTAAACGCTAAAACGAAAATAATTTTGAATAACAGTCATTATTTCACGAACAGAGGCTTGTGTTTTTTATTGTTCGTGTATTATACTAAAAGTATAATAGGATTATTTCTAGCGAACATTTTTGCATTCGGTTTTTGTTAGTTAAACTAATAAATCCGTGTGTCACGTTCGTTACCTGCGTACTTGAAGGGTGGATTCCCTCAGACTCGAGAGAGCTGTAGGGCCCTTCATTTGTTATCATTACTGTTGTCATCCCTGTTACCTTGCCGCTAAGACGATATGTAGTTAGTAGTTAACTATTTGTTGGCTTCCTTTGTTTTGATTATTGTTCCAATTACATTTAGAATTGGATAGAATCTCCATACTTGTTATGGTAACGAAGCCACGTTATTAAGAAATATTGCTGTCATTATTAGATGAGAAACTCCTTCGTGTTGTAGAGACTTTTGATGCCTTTAATGTTGTAATGAAAGTTGGCCCCTTATTAGGAACTTCTGAGGAGATTTTATGACATCTCGGTATTGATACACCTTTTTATTATCTTTATCCAATTGACCACCATTTTAGAGGAGGTAGAGCCACGCTGAAGCTATTACTGGTTTCAACATGAATGGGTCGGCTCGCTCGGAGTAGTACCACCACCCTTTCACAGAAAACCGACGTGAAGTAACAGTGCTTGTATTGTTGCGTTTTGTTCGGTCAATGATAGTGCCGGAGGGCCAACTCCCCTCTTCTCCCATCCCTTCTCCTCGTCCCCTCCCCCAGACACAGGCTGGCAACGCATTAGCAACTCCCCTGGTGTTGTTAGTGTCTATGGACGACGGTGATCACTTAACATCAGGTGTCCCGCCAGTTTGTTTGCCTCCTATGATATAAAAAAATGTAAAATTTGTAATAGAATCATGTATTTCCTTTTTTAATTTTATTTTTGACAAACATTCTTCGAGATTAATACTGCCATTATCGAGCAGGTAATAATTATATTGTAAGTGTATTGAGATAATTTCAATGTTCTAAAAAAATTATGGCCCCCGTTGTTAGAACTTTCCAGGGAGTTTTTGCGGCATCTCAGAATTCATGTTCTGTGACATTATTTTCCACCAACTTCACTTATGCACAATAACTGAACTTAACGAATAAACATTTAATAAAAATTACGTAAAATGCCACCAATATTACAAAATCAAGAGCAACATAACAAAAGATTATGAATGAAATGAAAATGAAAAAAGCTACTATATGGCAGACTTTGGGGTGTAAGTGGTGTCGAATAACATCATAAGACTTGAGATACCCAAGCCAACCTCACCTGCACGTGGTGCAGCCTGCTGAATAACGAACGAGACATTGGCGAAAGCGGGGTGGTAGGGTTTTACAGCCCGACTGGGTCGCAACCACCATGTATATAGCGAAAAAGTCCGTCATAGTGATTTGCTTCTGCGGGTCGCGTTTCGGGATCAGCCTGTGCATATCCAGCTTTTTGCAGGCCGGCATGACCGCGGCGACCAGCGATGGATAGTCTGTCACTCGGTGGTCGCGATTGTTTTTGGACTGTACTGTGCTTATCATCAGACATGGTGCAGTCATTTTGCCGTGCAACAATAAATATATATATAATAAGATCCCGTCAAAAACTTCGCCACCTGTACTTGATGGTAAGGTATTATTCAAGAACAGAGATTCATTGAGAAAACAGCTGTCCATCACCAGTTATCGCTATCATACCGGTTTATAACCCTCTAAGCTGCTGGTTCTGCACATGCTGACACGAAAGAGCGATAAACGAATAAAAAGTCACTATGTCAACATATTGTATAACAAATAACATTCCTGTGCAAATACCGGATGAATGGAATAGTAATGTTTATAATGCATTGGAAAAAAACGTTCCATATCGTTTAATATTCATATAATAAATGAAAAACCACTAAAACGTCAATTCAATTCAGCTCAATAAGACACAATACAATAAACATAAATAAGAGAATTTCAACAGATCCGTTGGTAACATTCAATCTCGATAAATGCATCAATGATATTACTCAATTCCAGTTTGACGCCAACGGAGAGATCATTTCATTTCGATTTACTTGGCTGTGTGGTAAGCGCTAGCGGAGAAATTTACCGCTGTACCTACAAAAATGCTACGTAATACCTACACATAATACCTACCATTTTAGAAGAATCAAATGAGCACATATTTGGAAGGTAATTTATAAAAAAAACTAGTAATAAATAGCTCCCGAATATCATCAAATCATAAACAATACACTCATACATAAACAATACACTCATACATAAACAATACACTCATACATAAATCATACACTAGCTGTGCCCACTACTTCGTTTACGTGAAACCTTGTCGCGTCGTCATTAAAATTACAATAAGTTTTTATAGAGTGGACTGATTTGGATGAAATAAAGACTAAATGTTACCCGAGGATATGGTTTATGGTTTTCTTTTTTCTTATGATCAGAATGATAGCTGGTATGCTTTTATGTTTATTATATCTTTTTGTAGCAATATCACTAATGAACCTTTGATAGCTAGTCGCGGCATGGAAGCTCTTTCAAGCACAAACAACATAGACATTATGCTTCAATCAATCTATTCGGTATACTGTTCACCTGAATATCATGGAATGCTTAAATATTTGAACATAAACGGTGTTATTAGACAAAAGTTAAATACGTATTATATACGTCAAACGTCCGACATCTTGCTCTTTTATCTCTGTTTGGTTAGACTTTCGAAAAAGGATAACATGAGCTTGCCACGCAGCGGTCGGCGAGCGCGGTGCATTTAATACGTAAGTATCGAAACTTTATTAAACAAGTATTTAATACGTATTTCACTTTTTTGTAATAGCACGGTACGAATTCAACACTATTCCACCGAAAACCAAAAACAAAAACGCTTTTTTAGAGACGCTTTTGTACTATTCATTTTATCATATCTTATTACTAGATGACGCTGAGATATACTTTGTTTCTATTTAATTTTATGTTGTTGTTTAACACGGATACAATTGCAGGCCATAGCTAGCATTTATCAATAAAAGATAGAAGGATAAACTAGCGGTCCCGGCGGACGTTGTCCTGCCTTGATAATAAAAAAAATATCTAAAATGCAATCGCAGCGCCACCTACCGGGTCCAATTGTGAATCTAAACCATTCTCGGATCCATTCGATCACGCACAAAAAATTCGTTCCAGCCGTTTAAAAGGAGTTCAGTGACATACACACGTACAGAAGAAATTTATATATAAAGATAATATATAAATAATAATCCGAGAGTACCTACTAGTGAAACAACACGTAAATAATAATTAAATATTTATTCTTCACTACTTTCAGTGTTTCTTTTATTTTTGTACTCTCTTATACCGATTGGTATCTCTCAATGAATAGCAACGTTTACAACAAGCAGTGTATTCTTTTACATTACAGTAACATACGAATGAGTGTTGATCTTGTGACTAATGTAATTATAAGGATATATTTAGTGGAAATAAAGTAACAAAGTTTACAGAATTTTCATAAAGGCCATGGAAAAACCTTTGATTTATCGCTACGCTTATGAACAAGTGTGTAACCTACAAATCCGTTGCAAAGCTTCTCGTTACGTATTCCCTCAGTAAATAGTTTGTTTGCCACAGGTCATGACGCTTCACAATTATCGTTCTTAATATTAGCATACAATTACGTTCCTTCAAATTTGAGGTAGTGTTATAAATTGTTGGTATAATTCTGTCAGTTTATATTAATGATTTTCCTCCTTTTTGGCGATACCTGGCTTACGCATCTGTCAGTATCAATATTTCATTTTCATTGGCTTTTTAATCTTTATATATAAAAAACAATTTTTCTGTGTTTGTTCTCAATGCTTTCTAAAACTACTAAATATACTGTGATAACTAATTTGTAGGGTGTTCTGGGGATGCCCGAGATGATCCCTGGCCCAAAAATCTATATATGTATTTATAGATGTTTTTTTAAATAAATTAAATTATTTGCCTTCAAGAAAGAAAGGGCTCTTTCTTCTTATTGAAACTTTTTACACTACATTTGATATTATTTTGAGATGTTTGACATATTTCAATTAAATATCAGATATCACAATTCATCAATTCCGTTTGTATCAATGTTGTTGTTTAGGAACTTATGTAATTCTGACATGGATAGGACGCCATAGTGGGATCCTATCCAGACTGGGTATTTTGACCACTATAAAATCTATGTTCAGGATTTATCCTCCCCTAACAAGACTGATTTGTTTCTATCATGGAACTCAAACTGGAATGTACCCAACCAAATTAAAGGCAAATCTTATGCTTCCATTCAGGATAACATTCCTAGTAAGCAGTGGCTTTATAAATTTTGTGACTGTTGCAAGTTTGCTGCGTCTACTATCTGTAGACTGGGGAACTATCTGTAGACGTGTTCTCTCCAGTGCATCTTACAAAGCACAGAATCAGGGACAACTTAATATGTGAATTTCAATTGCCCCAATGAAGTATTTTATTATATGATATTTTACCTAACAATATACTTCGTCCGTCTAATTTTAACAAAGGCACAAAAGCGTGTATTTTTTCCTTTTGTCAATACACTGGCTAATTATGCGTTTTAACAATATGAAACTTTAACATAACACAATAACTTACAGCAATTGTTACGTAAATATATATTTATTTAAGGTATGATGTCTGTAAATGTTGTATTTGTCTTTGTTTATCTCAGTGGTATATGGAAGAACGAAATTATATAATAAAAATTTAATACTACCTATAAAGTAACTCTCTCATGACTCACTTGACATTGGTAGAATTCGTATGTATAAAACACCAATATTAAAAAGTTGAAGTTACTGAGTTTCGATGTTCGGAGTAATCTCTGGTACTACTGATCCGATTATGAAAATTTCTTCCACTGTTAGAAAGGTATATTAGACTATTTTTTTTAAATACTTGATCACAGTAAATGTAATTCAAATTAGCAAAATTTTATAATATAGCGTGCGTTGCTGGAATTATTTGAAATAAATGAAGAAAATCCGTAGCAAAATTAATTACCGTTTAGCTTTACAAAAAAAGACACCATATATCTAAGGTTAATATATCAACCGAAAATATTGTTTTTATGTGAAAAAGGAAATAAATCTTATACCTAATTACTAAAGTTATTAGACATAGGTTTCATGCATACTTTAAAAATTCTTATCATATATATTAATACGTGAAGCCTAAACTTTGTATCCCTTTTTAATGGAATTGGGCGAACGGATGAACGTGAAATTTGGCATAGTTAAAATTTATATGGAGGAGAAGTGCAGAAAGCTATTTATTTTATATAAAATGCATTAGATGTACATTTAATTAATTAAAATATACATTACTCACACTAATGCTTCAGTTTTACACAACATATACACACATGTACATAAAAAAGACATTTTGACATCTGTCAATAAAGGATTTCAAAAAAGGTTGTGAAGGAGGTTGCTATGCTCGACTGTATGTATTATTTTACTCTTACATTCCAGTTACCCTTTTTCATTCTACATTCAACAATGATATTAACCCTAATAAAATACAAACTTTAAAAAATCAGTGAACTATGGTCGAATATCGACCACTGGGCGCCCACTAGTTAAAACAAATAGCTAAATACCAAATTGAAATTATCGTGGAGATAAAGTTTACTTTTTACAGTATGTTAATTGATGATGTTGGTTAGAAGATAATAACATAAAAACTATAAGCCGGTAAAATTATTTCGTTTTTGCGAGGATAGTAAACGAGACGTGGAGATGAGGGCCACAGGAGCAACCTAGGGGATACCGGCAAGGCATTTCTTGCCAATATATGTATATAAGATAGCTTGGATTCCTAATTGGACCCGGTAAGTAACGCTACAATCAGGTTCTAGGTTTAATAAAATTGGAACCGGTAATAACCGATTATTTTATTTTAAAAAAGTGTGTGTGTACACGCGTTAGAAGTTATACTTGTTTGGCGTAACAAGATAAAAATCTTTTGAAAAATTTCGCCTTATTCTACGTTTGTAGAAAAAACGAACTAACAATAGAAAAAAGGTATTTAATATATTGAAAGCTTTAATACAAAGAAACAAAATGTTGACTATAGCTAACTTCAGAGTGTCGGTTTTTCGTGACGGTGTGCGTGCGCATCGTAATAACTTCAGGGTGGCGGTGTTTCGTGACCGTAATAATTTACTCTTATCATTTTTCCCTAACGTGTCAAAAGAAGTATAACTTCAAAATTACGTTAAGTTACTTCAAAGGCAATATTATGTATATTGCACTGAAAACATAAGCGAAATACTGAAAGATGCCACGAAGGTTACCAGACTAGATAAGAAGATTCTAAAATTCTGGCAACTTACTGATCCATCAAATATGTACAGTACAAGAGTTGGGAATGACTGAAATGTAACTATTTGTTTTTTTTATTCATACCTTATTAGTACTTTAGCCTTTGATGACAATCCATCGAGTAATCCGGTGAAGCTGTTAAGACCTTGCTAGGTCAATAGTGTAGTCAGTTCGAAAAAAAAGACAATCCATCGACACTGTGTCCGAAGATTTTATCAACTATGCGATTATCGCTTTAGAATAATAAATAAATAAATAGTATTTTTAATAAAAATTTGCCGTTGCCTCTGGACGCTTGCAGCCCCATAAGCATTATTGTGCGCAGTGTAAAGCTAAAATTATTTATAAATCCTTCTTAGTACATTAGAATTTAATAAATGCATCAAACAGGAGCGCATAAGCATATATTAAGTTCATCCAGCACGATATCAGCGAGATGTTTGCGCAATGCTTGCTAATCCGTCTCTAAGTTTGCGCAAGCTGAGCGGATCGACATATAATTGTATGTAAATTTATATAATACGCTATTATACTCTCGCTTCGAAGCCTTCATACGTGTTAATAATTCATGATTATGATATAAACTTTTTGAAGTCAGTAGAATAATCTCCCTTGATCTTAAACGCAATGTATCTTGAGATGATAACACATTAACGCTAGTGGACAAGCTTAATTCTTTCCATCCATTTTAGAATACTTACGTAAAACAAAACGCACCACAGAGTACGTTATATAAAACGCACGACCGTGTTATTCACGCGAAACTAGCGATACCTGTCAAAAAGGTACAAAATCATTGAAAAAGTGCACCTACACTGTGAGATTAAAGACAAGGAAATATGATCCCTTATCTTTGTTAAGCATAAACAACTAGATACGAATTGGCTCTCAATTTTACCAGTGGAAATACCTCGATAGCCGATACATTCATGGTCTCCTTGCATGGTGGTTGGGCTTTTTCTGGGTAACTGGTTAACTACCACCTTTAAGTTGAAAATCTGTCATGAAGCATCTATCTGTACTTCAGAGCCAGTCTTACCGTACTTACCATTTTAGATAATATCCTCATTTAACTTAAGATGAAATTTTGCTCAAACATATAATGTACTAGCTGTGCCCGCGACTTTATCCGCGTGGAACCAAATGTAAAAAAAAAAACAGTGACTATTTTTTTTCAAACTGACTACGCTATTGACCTGGCAAAGTCTTAACAGCTTCACAGTGACTAATAAAATCATTTAAATGTATTAAGTCCATTTACTTATCTACTTTTCTCTCGTACTTAAGTCGCGTCGTCAAAAATTACAATAACTTTTGATAGAGTGCACCGATTTAATGAAATCAAAACTAAACGTTACTCGAGAATATGCTTTATGATATTTGGTCAGGACTTATCGTGAACATAGTTCTTTAGGAGTGATGCGTGTTCATACAACCAGAAGTCAATCATTACTAAAAATGATTGAAACGTATTTTATTGCTTATTTCAAGACACCTTTTTTTTTCTCCATGGGAAAATCCTTAACCAATATCCATCCCACCGGGAAACAGAGGATGGATATGCCCGAGTCGCACGGACTAAGACCCCATGGTACCTTCTTACACCTTTTGGCCGGAGGAGCAGGGACTGTCTAATCGACACTACATCTGCTCCTCCAACAGGTGTTGTCCCCTCCTAAGGGACCCAAACTGCGGCCTGAGGGGTCAAGATGGTGGACCCCTCAACGGGAAATGGGTGTTATTCCCACTAACGAACTGTGGGAGTCGCATCAGTATTATGCACCTCCACTACATGGACCTGTGCAGTTTAACTGCCCGGAGCGACGGACATGCTCGTGCTTATTCCAAGACACCTGCAATAAATTTTTTCACAAAAATCTAAAAAGTACAGACAGATTAGATTTACATTTTTATTATATGTACAGATAATAAAACACCGTATTACGTTACGGCGTAAACTATTGATCAATTTAAACGCCATCTATCCACGTATAACTCGTACTAAATTGTTAGTTGTTATTAAATGAAACTTCTATGTTATCAGTACAATTATTTTTAACGCCATCTACGTTCTCATTTACTTGAGTATAATAGTCATTATTATTAATATTTCAGGAAGGACTTTGTGTGATTGAGATAGCATACAATTTAGTAAAACCTCAGGAGTGACTCTAATGTCTTCATGTATTTCTTTTTGTCAAAGAATTTAACGAACGAATGACATAATCAAATGTCTTATACTATTCTAATAATGTAAAAGAATTTAATTTCGTATGAAAATTGTTTATAAGTAATGGTTAATAAATGACAGCAAAATGAAAAAAGGTTTTTGAAGTGAAAACTTTTTAGCCTCGTTGAGCGATTTTTAGTAAAGGATTTTTTTTTCGATTCACGTCACCAATGACCTCGACATGCTCGTGACGGCGTCTGTACATATAATATTGATATTTTGTATTGATCTTGTGCAATCCTTGATATTTTTAACCGACTTCAAAAAAAGGAGGAGGTTATCAATTCGTCTGTTTTTTTTTTTATGTTTGTTACCTCATAACTTTGGATTGGGTGAACCGATTTTGATTATTCTTTTTTTATTTGAAAGCTGGTACTTCCAGTGTGGTCCCATTTCAATTTGGTACAGTTCCGACAACGGCATCCAGTGCAAAACCGTATAAGTTTCAAATTTGCATTAAGTATGTACACGACAAATAGACGAATAACTCAATATTACGCTAACCGGTTTCGATGATTCATTTTTTATTGAAAAGGATGTACTTCAAGGGTAGTTTGATGAGAGTTTGGTTAGGTTCTGATTATGGGATCCGTGGCAAAGTAAGAAAACTTTCAATAAACGAGCCTACTCCTTTCTTAAGGGCCGGCAACGCATCTGTGTTTCCTCTCGTGTCGCAATTGTCCATGAGCGGCCGTGATCACTTACCATCAGGTGACCCGTATGTTCGTTTGCCACCAATATTATAAAAAAAAATTCTTCAATTCTTAGGAGCCTATTGTGCTTATGTTCGTTGCTGTGTTGCAACATGATGCAAGCATTGTAATTACATTACTTAAGGTGTATAATGTGTGAAGCGATGGTAGCCGAGTTGGTGGTAGAAACTATCGCGGATTACTGAAAAGGTTGCGTTCGTACCAAACGTTACTTATTGTACAACCAATTGAAACCATATCGCATACCATACCGATAGATACCATACCGCAAAAATGCGCATATTTTAATATACTTAAGGCGGAACGGAGTTCGCGGGCACTGCTAGTAAAATATATTTATGTACACTAAAAATGGAAAAATAAAGTAAATTTTCAAAAAAAAGTATTAACCGACTTCAATATCAATCAAAAACCCATAAGGCACTAAAAAGCGGAAAATAAATAGTTTATCAAAAATAAAACATATGAATATGTGTGCTACCTAGAGATGTATTGGAAGTCGGTGCCAACCAAACCGAAAATCATATCATCTACAGGTACAAAGTTTAAGTCCACTCTCGCGTCTCTGTAATACAAAAATTTTGGTTGGTACCGACTTCCAGTACATCTCTAGGTAGCACACATATTCATATGTTTTATTTTTGATAAACTATTTATTTTCCGCTTTTTAGTGCCTTATGGGTTTTTGATTGATATTGAAGTCGGTTAATACTTTTTTTTGAAAATTTACTTTTTAATTAATTAATAACCTATACAAAATGTATATAATTATCGCTCGGAGTGCTAATATATGTGAAAACCATTTTATAGTCTGAATTATTGATAAAAATAGAACACAACGGTTATTCCATTGTTTTGAGTTTTCACCACTATCGGCGGTCCTTATAATTGCCACGAGATTTTTTTTAGAAAAATGGATAGGGTGGGAATTATTCATACTCTAGTAAAGTTCGTTGCGTAATAACGCGACTGGCGACCTCCTGGTACTAACGTAGACTTGTTCAATTGAAAGTGCCGAGTTTACGATCGTTCAGTAATCGATACAGCACGTGAGGTGTTTGCGAACGTTCGAATATCCAGTGTAAATTTGATAGGTGTTTTAAAATTCCATTTATAGTAATAAATTTTGTAGCACGCCGACTGCGAGGAGTAACGTAAAATATAATCCCCAGGACTGACTACTTCGAAATATTCTAAAGTTTTTTTAATTGGTCCAGTGCGAGACATTTTTCTTACACTCAACCAAATAATATATTGGAGATATATATCGACCGGACATTTTTTTTTAAAGTTGAAACCATTGAGTACAATTTCAGCTGATTTTGAATTATTAAAAAATATTTATGGGAGTTTTTGGCGGGATATTGGAATGTCAGGTAGTGGCTTTTATGTTTTATTCATAATCTTCTGTTATTTAACTCTATATTTTGAAATATTGATGTTTTTTTTCGAACTGACTACGCTATTGTCCTAGCAAGATCTTAACAGCTTCCCCGGCCTACATATTGGTGGTGTTTTATGTAATATAGTTTGGTTATTGTGGACCAGTTAAATGGATGGGAAATATTACCACGGAACATGGATTCTGAATTGCCACAACAACTCCCTGGAAAGTTCTAACAAGAGGGCCACCATCTTCTTAGAGCATTGAAGTCATCGTAATAAACTTATACTATCAGTACCTACTTGATAATGGCAATAATAATCCAAAGAAATTTGGTAAAATCGAAAATAAAACTAATATTACACTAATCACGTATAGTGTCGATGCAGTCAGGAATGGCAATAAATACTTCATAGATACAGTCACTATTTATTTGGCCAGAGCTTCGCTTTACAGTACTTTGTATATAATGAGAATGCGTAGATATCACAGACATCTTGCCTTTTAAAGGCCCATCTAGATAAGTCAAAGCGATTACTATTTATACATAATTCCGCAAAATAATTTAAGTAACACAAAAATAATAAAGTATGAACAAATTAATGTTATTTAAGCTATACAACAATTTTATATAATTATCCTTATTTATGTATCTCGAATATGTTTACTAATCTGTTTCGACATGTAGATCAGCGACATCTAGCCTTTCATGGCCGAACTATGAAGTCAAAGAATATACTATTTATTATTCATAATGATCAAACTAATGATTCAATTCTATATAATGATATTCTTATTTACGTCTTATTAAAATCTATATAATAATAATTATTCTTATTTATGTATCTTTATTATGGTGGCGCTAGTTTCAATGTGTCTCTTAATATGGTGGCGCTAGTATCAATGTGTATCTCTAATATGTTGGCGCTAGTGTCGATGTATATTTATAATATGGTGGCGATAATATCAATGTTCCGGTCGTGTTGTAGTCTCGTCTCTTGAATGTGATGCAGCGGCACCGGAGGTGGGTGCTAACACTAAATAAAATAAAATATTTATGTTTTTTTCATCATGTTGTACTCTGAACGAGATAGACGAAAACGTAAAACAACGTACGTTTTTTTTAAAGTGAAACTTCTAATGCGTCTTCCAACAAAGTTGCGGTAAACGTTCAACGCTCCTGAGGAGGGGAATAGTAAGAGACAGAGTGATAAAAATAATGAAACATTTCATATCTTACTTAGTTATCATAATCCCATTGTAAATGTTATAGTTTTGAATATTTCTCCACTCAAAAATGATAATTAAAAGATGCGATCAATTGTGAATTGTAAGCAATGTTAATAAAGTTTGTCTTAAAAAAAAAATTTTTTGATTTCACTAAAAATCAATTTCTACCCCTTCCTATTTTCATTTCCACATTAGAAAGTTTCACTTCTTCCGCGCGGAGGGACTCCACGCCAAATTTTATTTGGTTTTGCAATCATCTATATCTTCTTTAGCATTCACGATTTCAAATATACTACCAAACGGTACGTTTTTATAAACGTTATTTGTTTCACTATGTCATTTGGTAGATGTCAAAACCAAGCGTTGACAGTCCTACATGGACATAACAAAATATCTCAAGACAAATACAAACGGATATCCACTTTAATATTGAAGACATAAGGTTAAAATGAACTTTGAAAATCTAAAGAAAACATGGTAGGGGATAGAGGTGCAACAATAATTTTGCCATCGCGAAATTAGAAAATTCAAACATAATGAAAATTATTCATAACATTAAAGGTCCAAGACTTAGTTTCCAAACGGTAAACGTAAGTTTGTAAATTTGCGGATGAAGTTTGCAATGCAGATTGGCCAGTTAGCGAAAATGCAAATAATACGCATTGTGTTTGAAACAGTGCACATTCCGATTATGAACGGGTTACGCTGTGCTGTGTTTACTCGCCAGATTTTCATAATATAGTTGTAACTTGTTAATAGGTGTGCTAGAGTATATAAATTTCTCTACTTTCGAAAGTTATCTGAATGTATTAAGTCCATTTACTTAGGTATCTACTTTTCTCTTGCACTTAAGTCGCGTTGTCATTAAAAGTACAATAACCTTTGATAGACAAAACTGATTTTAATGAAACAAAGGCTAAATGTTATTCGAAGATATGCTAAATGATTTTCTTGAAGAGGTTTGATCATAAACGCAATATTTTAGCATTAATGCGTGTTCATACAAACAGACATTTCTAAAAGTTATTGAAATGTTTTTTATTACTTATTCCTAGACACTTGCAACATTTTTTTTACAAAAATCTAAAAAATACAGACACTTTAGATTTACGTTCTTATTATATTTATGTTGTATAGATAATATAGTTCGAAAGTATACCATTATCAATCTTATGTTTAAAAAAAATACAAACAGAAAGATTTATTCGGTGGTCTCTACTTCAATGGCGTAACCAGGGTTACATAGAAGGAATTTAAAAAAATATGATCACAAAATTAACTAAAAAAATTAGATCCTGATAAAACCGCTACTTAGTCAAAAAGTATCATCAAAAGCAAGTAGAAATATCAAAATATTAGTATAATATAATATAATATTAAAACCATTAAAAACGAACATAATTCGAACATACGCACAACGGTATTTTATATATAAATACTAGACCTATGTGCAAACTGTAAAACAAATATCGAGCAAACATTGCAGACGCTGTAGACTACTTTTTATTGAACTATTTAAAACACTGGTAAATGTGCTACGCGTTATATAAAGAAAAATCTATATACATAAAAAAAGGGATTTTTGGGAGGGATCTTGGAATCTCATATAATGGATTCTATATTTTATTCATAATCTTGTGTTATTTGATTCTTTATTTTGTAATATTGGTGGTGTTTTACGTAATATAGTTCGGATATTGTGAATAAGTGAAGTGGGTGGGAAATAATACCGCGGAGTATGGACACTGACTTGCCACTAACACTCCCTAGAAAGTTCTAACAAGACGGCCACCATTTTGCTAGTTCATTGAAATGATCGCAGGAAACCTGTTATATTTTATCATTACCTACTCGACAATGGCATTAATAATGTACTAGAAGATTGGTCGCCAATAATAAAATAAGGCAAGTTTACGGCTGTGCGCTCGTCACGTAATGGTTACTGAATATTGTTTTACTTTTTACTTACCTTATTTAAAAAAAACAATTACCTTTATATCTTATTTAATATATAATTACTGCAGTATTATATAATGCCGATTTTTATAAATACTACGCTTTAAGCGATGTATAAAATGGCGCAAGAGGTATGTTGCGCATGCGTAGGAGTAGGAAAATACACGGATAATATTGTTTACTAAGAAATGTTGTAAGGAAAATACTTTTTTTTAATATTTTTATTTTTATAATTTGAGGTGGTAGAGCCACGCTGAAGCTACTACTGGTTTCAGCATGAATGTGTCGGCTCGTTCGGGGGAGTACCACCCTCTCACAGAAAACCGACGTGAAGTAACAGTGCTTGCATTGTTGCGTTTCGTTTGGCCAGTGAGAGCGCCGGAGGCCCATGTCCTCTTCCCCCACTCCTCCCTCCTCCCAAACACAGGCTGGCATCGCTCTTCCAACTCCCTTGGTGTTGCTAGTGTCTATGGACGGCGGTGATCACTTACCATCAGGTGACCCGTCTGTTCGTTTGCCTCCTATAATATATATATATATATATATATATTTGCTACGAGTTTTTTTATGTTCTTCCTCTGTTCATAAAACATATTTTTAACATAATAAATAATGCAGACAAAGTCGTGGATATAAGCTAGTTTATGCAACGAATTACATTAATAAATGCGATTTTGATACGAATCTGCATCCAGCTAAATACGCATCGTCACTTCCGCCGTGTTATCGAGGCATATCCATTGTTGGCCTGGTATTACATAAACCGGGTTTGCAATGCAGATTGCTCTCAGTGCAATGCAAATACTAATAGATGCGGCGGTACATTGTACACAGGGGGACAAAAACACGTCGGCCGGGACAAATTGAATTTTCATAGATACGAGCAGAGAACCTCTATATAGTGGAACTCCGCCCGGACTATGGATTTATAATACGGGCTTTAATTTTCTTTGTCTTCTCGCCTAATGGAACTATGTATTAAGTTACGAAAGATATTAAAATTTACATACAGACTATTTATTTTATTAATTAATAATGAACAAGTAAATTTGTGAGGATAAATGCTTGTTACTCTTTTACGCAAAACTGATAAATAAATGTTGATGCAACTTTCCAGTTATATGAATACTCCATACTAATATTATAAAGAGGTAAAGTTTGTGAGTTTGTGACGTTTTAGGGGTAATCTCTGGAACTACTGGTCCGATTTGAAATATTCTTTCAGTGTTTGAGAGCTCATTTATCGAAGAAGGTTATAGGTTATATATATTATCACGCTAAGACTAATAGGAGCGGAGCGCCAATGAAGAATTTTTCAAAATGGGCGTTTTTTCCTCTTGACAGCTTCCGCTGCGTGTTAACTCAAAGTAACTGTATCAGCGGACGAAGTCGCGGGCAGAGGCTAGTAACTTATACATTAGCGTAATTGTTATTAATTATACACAATATCTCTATACAAAAAAAAAACATGTCGCTGTGACATGTTTATTTATTCAAAATATGTATACAATAGCGGGCCCGGCGGGCTTTATTCCGCCCTGATAATAAAAAAAAAGTTTGACAAATTACATACTTAAACCTTTCTCATGAATTAGTTTATCTGCTGGTGAAAACCGCATGAGAATCCGGTCAGTAGTTTTTTAGTTTATCGCGAACATACAGACAGACGGACGGGACAGAGGACTTTGTTTTATAGTATGTAGTGATATGAATATATGAGTAAAATTTAATTTCACTTTCATTATTTCTTGTAATATAAGATATAAAGAACAACATATTTTTGCCACTTATTTTTGTAAACTGAGTTGAAGAAACTTTCCCCGCGACGTGACACAGCCAATAAGATTTTATTTGACAAGCGACAGCTTGATTAAGCTTTTGTCTACAGTCTTGTTTTGTCATAAAAGTTTATTGCCACACAAAAAATCGATATTAGAAAACACAAATAGTTACATAAAATACATTGTGTGGTTTTATGAAACCAATGCAAATGTTTTTTTTTCGGATCGTAGACATTTAACTGCAAAATTTCGGAAAATTATTCGATTTAGGGTATTCATGGGAATGATACTGGGAAATCAACAGTACACAAGATATCCAACTATAATTTGAACATTCAGATAATATATGCATGTTAAGAACTGGAGCACAATATTTAATTAAGTCATTGTTAATTGAGCCATGGGCGCCGCCATTTTGGCGTTGGTTGCCCTGCCAAGCGCTTTTGCTTTATCATTAGTTCATTAAAAAAAAGTTACAAAATAGATTTCTCAATTAAAATTGGCACATACAAAACGTCCGATCTCTGCGATATCACGATACATAATGACTAATTTTCACGATATAGCATCCAAATTTTATTTGTACCCTCAGATAATATTATAAATATTTATTGTTTTAATAACGTCCGTATATGTAATGCAGTTACTAACTATGTAATGTTTCTCCACATAACTTTACGTGTTCGTGCAAATGAGGCGGCCATATTAATGACGTCATTAACATGCACGCGTTGCGTTGACGCGACCTCGCTCTACAGGTATAAAGCTGTCACGGACTATCCAGGATTATTATTTCAATAATATCTTAGGATGTTCCTGCCGGTTGTATTTTTAAGGAAGACTGTTGCGTTACTATTGATCAAGGAATATTTATAAGGCATCAGGCGATATTATATTCATATGTAATTATAGTATAGTGGTTACGGGAATATCAAAATTCAATTGTATGAAAATTGAGATGTGAAATAATATTCGAAACTTTAGTAATTTTTGAAGTGGACACTTCTCTAGGCGCTTCTCTAAGCGTCATGATATGCTAGTAAGCGTGACCGACCGTATTGCGCTTGCGCGGCTTGAGTCACATTAGCTTATCATATGTTTGATTGGCTAATAATCTTTATAAAAATTACATAATTATTGCTCAGAGTACCAATACCTGTGAAAACCAGACTAATTTTAATAATTTCAAAATAGGAAACTAAATAATTCATTTAATAATTTAAAAGAGAGAACTGTTGTTTTATTGTTTTAAGTTTTCACTTCTGTCGGCAGTCCTTGTGACTGACTCGACTTTTTTTATACTCTTTAAGTTTTAGTGCTTAACACCGATCTTATTTGAAGCTAAATGTTCTAAGATAGTAAGCACGCCAAACCTAGACGGTGCTGGTTCACGTGTGCAGCTGCACACTATAGAATATACTAACAGAGGCTTATCGACAAAATGGTAAACGAAGAGTGATAGCTAGCCAGGCAGACTTAGAAAGAACCCTATCATCACTTTGTCCACCAACACGGTGTCCGAACACGCTATCAAATTAAATCAAAATACGCTTTATTCAATTTAGGCCCTGAGAAGGCACTTGTGAACGTCAAAACTACCAATAACAACTATGCCATCTATATATGTGTCGTAATTTTCAAAATGATCTACACCCAATTTCAATCGTTCTATAACATGTTTAATTTTTTTAAGATTTCCAGCTTGTATACACCGAGAACGAAGTTCAAATTTTGCCGTCCATAAGGTGTTTAGTTCTTTTTTTATGACCTTCTTATTTTACATATAACAAATTAGAAGATCTTAAAAAATAACGTAGAATATTAGGAACCGTTAAAATGATTTAGCTCATTTTGTTCATTTAACTACTTATACCACCGATAATGAATATGGCGTTAATATAAATGCTTTTTTTGTATGCCCAATGACATGTTTATATATACTAGTGGCCGCCCAGTGGTCGACATTCGACCATAGTTCATTGATTTTTTTAAGTTTGAATTTTATTAGGGTTAATATCATTGTTGAATGTAGAATTAAAAAGGGTAATTGGAACGTAAGAGTAAAATAAAACATACAGTCGAGCATAACAACCTCCTTCACAACTTTTTTTGAAGTCCTTTATTGACAGATGTCAAAATGTCTTTTTTATTTACATATGTGTATATGTTGTGTAAAATTGAAGCATTAGTGTGAGTAATGCATATTTTAATTAATTTAATGTACTTCTAATGCATTTTATATAAAATAAATAGCTTTCTGCACTTCTCCTCCATATAAACTTTAAGTATGCCAAATTTCACTTTCATCCGTTCGCCCAATTACGTTAAAAAGGGATACAAAGTTTAGGCTTCACGTATTAATATAAATGATGATGATAAACGCAAATCTCTAAGACGAAAAGAAAGCTTTTAATAAACATTGTGATTTAGAAAACAGTTCAAACATCATTATATTATAGTTTCATTACGTTATTTTCCTTCATCGTAAGCCCCCACTCGGTTGTAAGGATCTGAAACTACGTCCATCAAAGCGCTATTAGCTGAGTTATAATATCTTCAAATCCGAATAGTAATTAGAAAAAAATATACAAAAATGTATTAAATTAGAGCTTACTAAATGAGCCAGTCTTCCCGTTAAAAACCATGATCCTCGAAAAGCCGTTCCATTTGCTAAAATGTTAAAAGCGAGGTTACTCTATACTTGTTTATGGTTCGTTTGAACGCATTCTCTTTGTCGTCATAGCGTAGGGTTGTTATGTAAAATTATATCATTATCAGTGTACATATGTATATTATAGAAGGTCCTAACTACTATTGTAATGCGAGTGTGAGTATGTTTATAATTCTTTTATATCGTAACTAAACCGATTGTAATGAAGTTTTGCATACATGTCAGTCGTACCGAAAAAAAACTTAGGGTTTCATCCAGAAAACGGTATGGTTCCTTAGAGATTCGTTAAATCTATATAAAGCGAGCAAAACAGTAGGTAAAAGCTAGTATGAAGGAATATCTATACTTCTATACTAATCTGTACTAATATCATAAAGCTGAAGAGTTTGTTTGTTTGTTTGCGCTAATCTCAGGAAAATTTGAAAAATTCTTTCAGTGTTAGACAGCTCATTTATCTAGAAATTCTATATAATTACGCTAAGATTAATAGAAGCGGAGCACCAATGAAGAATGTTTCAAAATCATTTTTTCCTTTTAAGAGTTTCGGCTGCGTGCTAGCGTTAGCCCAAAAAAACTGTTCCCAAAGTATTGAATAAGAAGAATTCATAATATTTTGCTGCTTCAGAAGTTTTAACTTTCACACGAGGAGATCTTTTACATATGTTATATTTTTAGAATGATTAATGGTGTCGAGCAAATTCAATGACTGTCATCGTCAAAAAAAATTCGTGTTGTCCGTGTGCAACTACCGCTGTGATAGTTTTTTTTATATCATAGGTGGCAAACGAACTAGTAGGTCAAGGGTTAGTGGAGAGAGAGGGAGAAGAGAGAGGGGAGAGGAGTACAAAGATCACAAACAGGTAGAAAAATATTTTGTTCCCGTCTTTCCAGTTGTAGCCCATGGACCATAAAGCGTGTGTCTAGTACTCGTATATATTAACCCGATGTTAATGACCAGTAATATTCGACACACGTTCGTAATACGCTGCAATATTTTAACGGAGGACAGCGGGGCGCGCGTGCTGCCAATAATCGGATACCTAACAGATGTTTTGGGAGGGTGGCAAAGAGTATACATTTTTGCAGACAGGACTATTTAGTAAAAAGTTCTAGCCACATGGTTTAATCACTATCGCTCTATAAACACATCTTT
Source organism: Antheraea pernyi (assembly GCA_015888305.1). Taxonomy (NCBI): domain Eukaryota; kingdom Metazoa; phylum Arthropoda; class Insecta; order Lepidoptera; family Saturniidae; genus Antheraea; species Antheraea pernyi. The sequence goes on from MU159011.1 coordinate 234,835, forward strand.
TAGTCTAATTACATGTATAGTTAAAGCTTATTTCCATTCATAATCATCATCATGGTCAGTCTGTAAGAGTATAGGCCTCTTTCCGAAGGAAGGTATGGGCATAACCACAACGCCAGCCCACGACGTATTGGCGATTTCAAACTCTGAGAAATTCACAGTTACTATATTTTCCCACATGAAGCAAAAACATTGGGAGGAAACCTAACTCTCAGAAACGTAGTATTTGTTTGTATGTGAGAAAACAGAAAACTGTGGATTTTCTCAGAGCTTGAAATCGCCAATACGTTGTAGGCTGGTGTGGTGATTATATTCATATCTTCTTTCAGGAAAAGGTCTATACCTTGCAGTGGCTTTCTTACAGGCTGTTGATGATGTTTAAATGCTAATTTCCGAAACGGTTGGACCGATTTTGATGGTACCTTCTAAGGGTTCAGCGCAATTATAATAAACTGAAGTACCAGTATCCAGAACTGTGCGCGCTTCAAGAGGTCACTTACACTGAACAAAAATTATTTGGTGAATTCCACATGCTTGAAGTCGCGGGTTTGCAGTTGTTTATTTCATAAAATTCTTATGAGTGATTGAATGACACAGTACGGCTTAAACGACGTGTATAAAATCATTCAATCTTGCACAGAAGTACTTTATATAACGTACTAGGAAATTGTTTTCGAAAAATCACACAAGGAGCTTAAATCGGGTGTTCAAACAAAAAATAATGTAGATTCGTTTGAAACATTCTAGATAACTACAACATACAAGTGACGTAATAAATGATATTCATTGATATTTGGTTAATATTTTTTTGTAGATCTTTAGTAATATAGCTAGAATGACAATAGTTTTGAAGCTAAACTTCGTTTAGTGCGCTAGAAAATAAATATGCGAGAGATTTATTACGATGCGCGCGAACACCGACTCCTAAAGGCGACACCATGAAGTTGTTTGATAATTGTCTATCAAGTTTTCGTTAGAACTAAGGATTATAATCAAGGCAATTCAATTCAAATATTCAAGGCATTCAAATATGTATATATGAATCTACAACACATGTTTTATATCAGTGGAGATAAAAAATATATTCATACATAAATATACATGTCTAAATGTGTGTGATTTAAAATTATATATATATCATACACAAGGGGGCTGGTGCGGATGGAATTCCATTCATATTCGTTGTCTAATGTGCTAAAGTTCTTCCTTATCCTCTGTCTGTTATCTTTAATCAATTGCTGAACAACGGGTTGTTTCCTTCGTGTTGGAAGACATCACTAGTCATTCCTTTACATAAAAATGGCCATAAACATTTGATCAATAATTATAGACCAATCTCAATTATACCTATATTTGTTAACGTGTTTGAATTACTATTATGTCCATTATTTTCTTGGCACGCAAGTGGTATCTCCAGAACAACATGGTTTTGTGAAGGCTAGGTCAACTTCTACACACCTTACAAGTTTCATTAATCAATTATCTACCCTCCTCGACCAAAAAACCTGTGTCGACGTGATCTACACCGATTTCAGTAAAGCTTTCGATAAAGTCAACCATAATATTGTAATTAAAAAATTTGCTTCAATCGGCATTGCAGGTAACCTATTAAAGTGGTGTAAATCTTATCTTTCTAATCGCACGTCTCAGGTTGTTGTTGAAGGATATATTTCACAACCATTCGAAACGCTATCAGGAGTGCCACAGGGCTCCAATTTGGGGCCTATACTATTCAATTATAAATATAAATATTCATTAACGACATCTGTTTACAACATCATAATACGAAATGTTACCTCTTTGCCGGTGACTTAAAATTGCTTCGCCAGATTAAGTGTCCTAAGGACGTATTGTTACTGCAAAGTGACTTAAATACTTTGCTTAAATGGTGTGATATAAACGGAATGGTGTTGAATGCCAATAAATGTTATGTAGTTAACTTCTCCCGCAATAAAAAAACTTTTAGTCGTCAATACTTTATAAAATCTAACATTTTGACAACACTGAACAATATTCGTGATCTTGGCATTTTAATAGATTCTAAGTTACGCTTCAATATACATATTGATAGTATTGTTAATAGGGGGTTTAAAACTTTAGGATTTGTATTACGTAATACTAAGGATTTCAAGATGGCACATATAAAGATTGCGCTGTTTAATTCACTCGTTCGTAACGGCTTGGAATATTGCAGTGTGGTATGGAATTCCAATTACGAAATTTATGTAAATAAAATAGAAAGGGTGCAAAAACGATTTTTGTGCCATTTGACATACGACTTTCACTTACGGAAAAAACTTCTCACATACCAAGACAGACTTCAATATTTTAATTTAAATACTTTAAAAGATCGCAGAGGATTACTTGATCTCACTTTTCTGTACAAACTAATGAATGGAATCTTGGACGCAACTGAACTACTAAGCAGAGTTGATATAACGGTTCCTGCGAAGCTGCCTAGAGCCTTACGTTTTAATATATTCGCTACGAAGTATTTTCGAACAAATGTAGGCCTTTACTCTCCACTAAATAGAATGATATCACTTTATAATTCCAAATCTAAAAGCTCTCATCTAGATTCACAAATAGTCTCAATGAGTATAAACAAATTTATTTAAGTAACTTGAAATAGAAAATTGGAATGTATGGTTAGTGTTTTTACTTTTTCTTTTTTTGTTGTTTTTGTTTTAGCTTTCTCATTTACTTAAGTTATTTCCTGTAGAATATAATAAATACCTCGTAAACACCTATAATTAAGATCGCACTTATATAGAGTCATTAAAAATGGATGTTATGTACTATTCTACTGTAAATCCTGTTAGTATTTCTAAATAAATAAATAAATACACCTCATGACAATTTGCAATGTTCGTGATAAAAGTGTTTTTTTTTTATATCAAAAATTTATTAAGTGGGTTTATACATTTAATAAGTATAACTTCTTACGTGTGTACATATGTAAATATTTATGTAAATTAATTTGTACATTTTTAGTAATATAGACTGATATTTTTTTTTGTATATGATACGCACGCGATCTCATGACTGCCATTCCGGGTACTTCAATCATAATGATCGTAGTTGCATATGTCACGCTACTCGACCGCGCCGCTCACCCATCTACCATGCTATTCAATTACCAGATATTTCTTCAGACGTTCTATATAGTTTTACGATCTTATGTATGGTTTTTTCTTTTTTTAAATATGATTTAGCGTTTCAATATCATCTCGTAGCACCTTATACCAATAAAGAACCAGAATACATTAGGTATTTTTTAATGTTTTAAATTTATTATGAGTTATTTTGGTACTGGACAATCTATAGTTTTGTATTTGTATTTCAATTAATATTCGTTCGCATACATTAACTAATTTAAATCGGTAACACTATCGGCTGACTATGAAAGAATACATCGTGAGGAAACCTGAACCTGAGATATGTTTTTGTAGTAGCATCGTATGTAGGAAACCATAGAACTGTGGATATTTGTCAAAGTTAGATAATCGCCAATACCTCGTGGGCTGGAGCGGTGATTATGGCCATACCTTCCTTTGAGAAGAGGCCTATGGTCCTGCAGTAGGTTTCTCACATGCTGATCATGAATGCATTACGTTATTAGACTTTAGCTTTAACAGTGACTACATCTAATTGTATATATATTATTAAGAGTGATCCCAAGTGTCTGGTATTTATCAGACACTCTGTTACACTATCAAGGCACCCTTAATATGACAATTCGTATCCTCATAAATCATAAACAGATCGCCACCATTTTTCCACATCTATTCAAATTGCATTCATCTCACCCCAAACAATTCAAGGCGTAGGATAATTGAATATTGCAGGGGAATTTATGGTTTTTGCACAATTTTTATAGCGTCCTGTGTTTAACGTGTCTGCATCCAATGGTTGAAGGAAGTATGATGTTTGTCAACCCCTGGCTACGGTAGCGTGACGTTGGGGACTCGGTTTAACTTATGTATATACTATAGAGATATTTTAGTGTGTTCGACGATCACTTTGATGTGATTTATTATGTATATTTATCATCTAAAAACTTAATATATGGTACACACAGGCATGGATATTTGAGCTATTTTAATATACATATATAGCAGTGATTTTTTTTTGTCACAGTTATTTCACGGGCTAATACACAGTGTTATATTTTACTTGTGAAGATTATTTTTACAGTAGCTAGGCTACTAGGCTAGGCTAGGTTGTTTCGAGTGCCACTCGTCCTTTTTTACTGTTGTGTCCTATAGAGACTCGTGCTGACAAATATATATGTATATGCGGAAATGTTTTATACGTCCGCAGACCGCTTATTTGATTGCATTGATTCTTTACATATTCGCTAATGGCACTTGCGTAAAGAGCACAGTGGCTTCAGCAAAATAGTTTGATTGTAATTGTCAGAAATAGGTTCGAGAAATGATCAAAGATACACACCATCACGGTTATCTATAAAGGGAATAATTTAAAAAAGTATTGTGTGTATAATTTGTTTGGATTATATGTATTAAATTATATACACATGATAATGCTCTTAAACTATATAATATACGAAGTTCCGTAGTACAAATACTTAACTATACATTTACTCACTTTGATATACGCTAAAACCCAGATAGACACTTATACATACTTACACAAATACATACCTAACGCGTAATGACATTTTTTACCTACTGTGCCATAAGAAGTCTTACTTAAAATATACAGAAAAAAAACACACCTAAAAACCAAACGTAGTTTACATGAATCACCAAAAACCATTTTCGTTCGAAAGTCAAAGGATATAATTAGTAAATCTATAAAATTTATATTGTGACTACTCTATAGGATATACAAGTATATGAAATTGGTAGCCACCCCTGCAACACATACCGACCGTCGTACGTTATAAAAGTGGCAGGAGAAGAAATGCGATGTTATTTATATTAAATTATAACCCTGAGGGAAAATGGAGGGAAACGAGAACTTCACTACTGCAGTAACTCGGAGCAATACTTTTGATTCTTAAATTGTAGCAAAGGGGATTTGTGCCACACTTTTCTATAAGAACTAAGCAGTAATGCTAACATTCACTGGAGGTAACGTAACAGAACGGTAAAGGAGTTATAAGATTCAGTTGTAATAAAAAAATGTGTAGTCAAGGAGTCAAGGAACGCAGACCTTTTTATTCAATTCTGAATGAAATTGGATATGAAGGTGTGGATTGTTTGTGTCTGTTTATTTCCGTCACGTCAGAAAACCTCGTTATACCGCTCATGTAAGTCTCTCTATATATTTTTTTGTTAATTTTAAATTTTTTTCAATGCAAATTACATAAAGTAAAAAATCAAATCAGAAAGTTTCATTAAATATTTGTGAAAAAAAAATATCATTTATTCTAATATATGTATGTGTTAGTGCGTTATCTATCTTTCTCTATCTATACATATATAAATCAATTGCTGTTTGTTAGTCTCGCTAAAACTCAAGAACGGCTGTGCCGATTTAGCTGATTTTGGTTTTGAAATGTTTATCGTAGGTTTAAACGGTGAGAAAATATGGAACAATTGCGAGGAAGATAGTAAAAACAACAATTTCATTTTCCCATATAAACTGTTCTACCTACTTTCCTGTCAAACTTTTGACGTTCGTCCCTTCCGTTCGATAGACTTACTAGGTTCTCAGATTATCGCGTATTGAAATTTTAATATTTTGATGGTTGTCATTGTTGGTTCGTTCAGTAATTTTTGTTATTGTATTGACATATTTCGATGGTTGTTATTGTTTGGAAGGCAAATAAAAAAAGTCTTTATTATCCCATTTCACACACACCATATCTGTTTTGTGGAATAAGTAAAAAAAAAAAAAAAAAATAATTTCTGCTGATGGGAGTTGGTTGTCGAATGATTATATTTCTGTCGTCTGTCTAAAGTCAGACGAAAGGTTATAAATTTACCTATCATCCTGTAACCATTATACCGTTATTAAAATATTCTATCATCAGTTTGTAAGTGCGTGAGAAATGTATTTACTGTTATTGTTTTAAAATGCCAAGGAAAATACGAGCTGACATAGGTCCTCGAAGCCAATCAAATGTGGGACGAGTTACCTCACGTGCAAACCGCACTGATGACAAGCGAGAGACAAATAATGATGACATTCATATTGGTATGGTAGAATTGCAATGAAATGCAACGCAATGAAATCGAGCGATACCTCAGAAGAAGTGCTCCTGTCAACCTGGAACGAGTTTCCACTACAATCTGGAAGTAGATTATTGTGCTGACAAATCAGTGACATTTTGCGAAATGACAATCATTGTCAATATTGTAAAGCGTGGCCCCGGTGACTCTGATAAGTCTGGGTGTACCAGAGCAGCGGTCACGTTTTGCTCTCCTTCAATCATATCTACTTCTTTTAGCTCTTCGGGGGCTATATTAAAATCTCGAAGTTCTCCGTTTTGTCCTCCAGTGTCTAATTTTTAATTTGATATCAATTTGTGCTTGAATTGATTTTTCTGGAGTTTAGCCCTATAAATACTTTTATCTCGGCTTCAGCATTGACCGCATTTTACACAAAAATTTAAGTAATCTGCAGTTATTGTTTTACATTCAGCACAACGTAACAGATAGTAACTGGGATATGTACTTCGGTTGTCCTGCCGCTCGATCTACTTTTTGCAACACGGGCTATGCATAGATAGCTATTTAATAATCTTAAACTATTTTTTTTAATAACTATTAGATTACGTTATCTTTTCAAAAACATTTAATGTCATTTTTTATAACATTTTGTGTCATAACAACTATGAAAATAGCAATGCCTGACATTACCGATCGAAATTTTCAGCCATTTTAGTCAAGAGAGAGTTTTCATGTCGTTAAGATACGAAGGGTCACCTAGTAAATTATATAAAAATAAATAAATAATATAAGTAAATCAAATTAAAACAAACAAGCTTTATTGAAATTTGCACGGGTTCATTATTGAGGCAACGCACGATGTTTGCCTGCTTAAATTTCCATATTCACGCACACACAATGCTAAATGAAGGCATAACGCCTTTTTCATTATGTGACGACTTCTACCAATCAACTCTTACCGATAAACACATTAAAAAACTTCACACAAATAAAAAATGTCCCATATTTTTACGATTGTTTGATACTCTTTATGGCGTAATTACATTTACTTATATATAATAAACAAAGTTCTCATCTCGGTAGCCTCGAGACAAAACCGTACAACTACAAAAGTGTAATTTTATCGCAATCGACATCCCGAACTCGCGTCGTCTCCCTAAGTGACCAAGTTTCGACGAGTTCTCGCATAAATTACGCGAGATAAGCGAAAATATTGTCTTCGGTCCGGGGACGAAGTGAAGAGAGCGGAGTTTCCTGATCTCTCCACTGTTGAAACTACATTTTGACGTTTATTTTAAGAAAACATTTTCTATTTCGAAATGTTTCGACTATAATCTACTTTGAAAGTTTTATTTACTTTTTATAAATGCTCTATTTTGTGTCGTTTTATTTTTAAATAACTATAATAGAAATAGATAGGATCAATATGTGCATCTATCTCTGTGCATTCACTAAAAACGATTGTAACGTAACGTGTAACGAATTTTAAGTATATATATGTTAAAAAGATAACCCAGACCGAGTTTCTACCCGGTTCTTCTTGATGACTGGGTTGTTTTTCGAACCAGTGGTAATTTTGAAGTCCATAAGCGCCTCATTAGGGTCTAAATTGATAAAGTATTTTTGATTTTGCTTCCAGTTCCACACACCTTATAACACACTAGCTTGCTAAAGGCTTTGCTTGCGTTAATTTAGATTTCACTTATCTTTCGGAAACATAGTTTTTTCTGGATGAAAACAACCCCATGTCTTTATTTGTATCCCTATCTATGTGAATGTAAAATTTCATGATATTCAGTGGAGTAGTTAACGCGTGAAAGCGTTACAAAAAACTTACACTTGCACTTATAAAATTGGTTGGGCTTAATTATTTTTAATCAGTAAAGTTATATTTCCTGATTATTCCATATAAGATGTTATTGAAGTCGTATATTAATACTCTATGAATACCTTTTTTTTTATTCTTAAAAATAGTCACTCTGACTTCGTACCTGTATGTCGATATGTTTTCCAAGTACCTTCGACATGAGATAATAACTTTGCCCAAACAATTGAGTCCGCGTAACTCGATTACCCAAGTCTGTAGTATCAATATATTTACTTGAATTTATACAATTTATTTCTTATAAGATTTTGCTCTTGGCTTCGCTCGTTCTAATGTACAATTTGAAAATGGAATATAGCATATATTATTTGCTGATTATGTAGCTTTCTGTTAGATAGTAAATTATTACTGCCACTTTCAGGTAGGTGATGATATTATAAGTTTCTTGCGATGGTGGTAGAGCCACGTTGAAACCATAACTGGTTTCAGCATGAATGGGCCGGTTCGCTCGGGGTAGTACCACCCTCTCATAGAAAACCGACGGGAAGTAACAGTGCTTGCATTGTTGCATTTCGATAGGTCAGTGAGAGCGCCGGAGGCCCACATCCCCTCCCCTCTCCTCTCTCCTCTCACTCTCCCTCCCCTAACCATTCCCCCCGAAGGGTGGCAACGCACTTGCGACTCTTCTGGTGTTGTTAGTGTCCATGGACGATGGTGATCACTTAACATCAGGTGACCCACCTGTTCGTTTGCCACCTATGACATAAAAAAAAAATTCATTGAGCTAAACAGATGATGGCCGTTTTGTTAGAACTTCAGGTTTTGTTGCAAGTCAGAACCCGTGCCCCGAGATATTATTTCCCATCCACTTAACTTGTCCACAATAACCAAACTATAATATGTAGAACAACACCAATATTACAAAGTATAGAGCTAAATAACACAAGATTATGAAAACATATAAAATCCACTACATGACATTTGAATTTCCCGCCAATCGCCTTTTTATTTGTTTAGTATTTACCATTTTAGTAGTTTTGTTTTCGCAGATACCTACAGTAGAACATTAGTTCAAAATCGAATAGGAAATGTAAATGTGTGTTATGGTGCATTTTTTAGAGAGGATTAATTTGAAGTCTGTTTAATTTTTTGTTTTTCTTTATTTCTTTTACGTTTAATTTGTACTCCACAAGACAGTTTGAGGTATTTACTTGTAAATTCTGACGATGTGTATACTTTATATATACAAAATTTAATTTTGTGAACATGAGAATGCATAAATTCAACATGGCCGCGCGGTTGGGTCAATAGCCTTTTGCACATGAAATAGAATCTGTAAGCCGCTTGCACGCTGGTGGCGCCTACACGAAAATAAAAATAGTGACTTGTAAAATACAAATAGTATCTGTGTGGAAATTATTATTATTGAAATGTAATCTTTTTTAAGCACATTAAGCAGTAATGCAAAGTGAACTGTTACGTTCGGTTCAGTTAAGCTGAATCGGGTTTATTCGTCTATCAAGCGATATCATCATATCAAGATCAAGATATCAAACGCGCTCGCGTATACTCAATCCTATATTGTCAATTCTGTATACTCAGCTCCAGTAACCATCAGCCATATTTCCTGTAATTTAATATAAGAATGTATATATTTTGTATATAAACAGTGTAGTAAGTCAAGTGCACACATTGTATGTATTTAATTATTGCTGTTTATTTATTGTCACATAAACATAGATAAATCTGTATGAACTTTAATGTACAGGTATTAACTTATAAGTTTTCACTTCTGCCGTGTGGTCATAAGTACACATCTATTTTCATATTTAAGAAATCAATTCGTAAATTTAAAGAGTTTTAATCTAATGATCACACGTAATGTGTGAAATAGCGAAGTTAAAAACAAAGAGTTTCTAATTCATTGTCATTAACATTATGTTTCTGTATAATGTATACTAATAATGTATGAACATGATCCTTATTTTTCATTGTAATTTATGATGTACAAGGTTTTCTAAAATTATTTTATAAATAAAACTTATATTTTGATCTATTGCATTTTGGAATGTTACTCTCAAATTTATTTATTTTTATCTATTACTAACCTCTGCCCGCGTCTTCGTCCGTCTGTAACATTTACTTTGGGCTCACGCTAACACGCAGCAGAAGCTCTCAAGAGGCAAAAATACCCCGATTTTGAAATATTCTTCATTGTTGCTCCGCTTCTAATTGTTTTAGCGTGATGATGTGTAACCTATAACTTTCCTCGATAAATGAGCTATTATAACACTGAAATAATTTTTCTAATCGGACCAATAGTTAGTGAAATTACCCCCCCCCCCCTACAACGTCACAAACTCACAACGTCACAAACTCAGAAATTCACAAACTTTATCTCTTTCTAATATCAGTATAGGTAACGATTGCAAACACTCTGTAACGACAAAATAATACGTCGGAGTAATTTTCTTTTATTATAATTAATAATTATATAATTTAATAAATATAAGTTAATATATAATATTAACTTGAAGGAGAATAAACCGCTGAAAATACTAAAGTAGAGACAAATGAAAAACTACAGCATTTCCCTTGTTAAAACAGACCATAACTCTATGTAGAGCGGTCGGGACTACGTTTCCTAGCAAAGATGAGTCCGGAGCGAGCGTCTGCGAGATTTATTCCTCTCTCTCGGAAATTGACTGGATGCGCTTCACGCCCAGACATTGTGTGTAAATAAGATTAATAAGCAAGATAATTTCAGTTTAATGTATGCAAACCGTTAATCCAGCTTTATAATATTCTAGACAGAATGGACCAATATTTAATTGTATCTCCCTGAATCATATAATCAAACAAATAAAAACCTCCCACCATACTAAAAAAAAATAAGTGTTGTATCAGTGTACACACGTAAGAAGTGAAATTTCTTTACGACATCATTTTTCGAAGAATAATCTACTATATTTACAACTTTACAGTAATTGGTTAAATAAAGGTAAATTAGATAAAGTTTAAGCAAAAGACTTTTATTATTATAAACATGGATACAAATAATTCAATTATTTTACCTTACTGTTACTAAGATTATAATAGCGTTTCATCAATTATATTTCATTAATTATAATAGAATTATTACTATTATTGTTATCGTTATTATATATTTTTGAAATTAATGGCTTATGATAACTGAAATATGAAATATATGGTTTACATTCCACGGAATCTGATCTAATAATAAACATGGCGCGTAACGGAAAAATGTACAGAAATTAAGATGGCGCGTAACCGAAAAACGTTACATACGTTTTTACATGCTCCAAAATTCCTCCCTACGCCGATAAAGAAGTTTCACTTCGAAAATGGCGAGAGGAATAAGCCTTGAAAGTACAACTAGTCATATTTGTAAATGTTAAAAAATCATTTCAACCAATGGGATATCGACATCGGCTAGTCCATACAAAATGGCCTCTCATTTCACAGAATCGTTTCGCGACGTTGACAAATACTTTTGGATGAAAAAGATATATTTTTCCTTCAGTGAAATCGAGGCTCGAGGTCGGGCTAAAAATTTCCTATCGTATAACTAAGTACGTCACACCGATTTGATTTCGTATTTCTTGGAGAAAAAACGATTTTCCAATTTTAATTTCGCCAATTTATAACGTTTATTGGGTCGCGGCGGTCACCTTTGTTAGATTTAACATTCCGAAAGCACGTTGAAACGTTTTTATTGTGCTCGGAGAAGGATAATAACCGTGTCTCAATGGCATAAAAATACATTTTCGGTCTCCTTTAAGAGGGATAAATTGTGATATTCGTCAATTTTCAACAAGCTGATATTTACAATGTGCTCGTGAATTAAGGAAAATAATTGGGGTTACATTTCTAAATGTTTGAGGTACTTTTTGTTAAATTATTTTTGAACATTATTTTTAAATAAAATGGGCAACAAGAAGTGAAAAAAATGTAAATTCACGCTTTACAAATAAATAAACAAAGACATGACCTATCTTAACGCATAGAGCGTGTTGTATAATTTTGGTTTAAATGTCAATTTTTTTATGTTACTGTATTAACAGTAATTGGGGTGTAAGGAGTGTCAAATAACATCTAAGAATTGAGACATCCAAGCCAACCTCACCTGCACGTGGTGCACCCTGCTGAATAACGAACGAGGCAATGGCGATAGCGGGGTGGTAGGGTTTTACAGCCTGACTGGGTCGCAACCACCATGCATATGGCGAAAAAGCCCGTCATAGTGATTCGCTTTTGCGGGTCGCGTTTCGGGATCAGCCTGTGCATATCCAGCTTTTCGCAGGCCGGCATGACAGCGGCGACCGGCGATGGACAGTATGTACTCGTTGGTCGCCATTGTTTTTGGATTGTACTATGCTTACCATCAGGCATAGTGCAGTCACTTTACCGTGCTACTATAAAAAAATAAAATAAATAAGTAGTGTTACAGTAGTGTAATAATTTAATTGATATTGGTATGATATTTGACATATATTTACTATAGATAAATACTATTTTAGAATTTTGGTTCTAATTTAAAATTAATATTGTCTTTACCTTGCCATGAGTGCTTAAACATAGTTACTGAAATACAATTTTAACCACTTTAATAATTGTTAGGACAACTCTAGTTTCAATATTTATAACTTTACTTTATGTAATATATAAACGGCTTAAACGTATACGAGAATTTTGTAGGTGGTAGAGCTACGCTGAAGCTTGTAGGTGGTAGAGCTACGCTGAAGCTATTAATGGTTTCAGCATGAATGGGTCGGGGTCGGTTCGCCCGGGGTAGTACCCACCCTCTCACAGAAAACCGACGTGAAGTAACAGTGCTTGCATTGTTGCGTTTCGTTCGGTCAGTGAGAGCGACGGAGGCCCATGTCCCCTACCCTTCCCCCTTCCATTACTCCCACACTCCTCCAAGAAAGGTTGGCAACGCGACTCCTCTGGTATTGCTAGTGTCTATGGGTGATGGTGGTCACTTAACATCAGGTGACCAACCTGTTCGTTTGCCTCCTATGATATAAAAAAAAGAAACGTTAACCAAAAATTTGAATTAACGCCTTATCAAACTGCAAAATGCAATGTGCTCATATTTTATCCCGGTTAGGTACACGGACATGCCTTGGGTGTTTAAATTGAAATTTTTGGTTAAATAATTTTCCGGTGCTATTATTGTTAACTCTATAATCAGGTGTCTAATAGGTATGCATTTTTGAATGTTGAAATATGCGCAAATGAAAGAAAGAAAGAAAGAAAGAAATATTTTATTCATAAAGCACAACATAAAATACAAGTATACAAGAATGGACAAAAATATGCATATCTGTGCATTATGAAATGGTGTCCAGCTCAGCATATGCTAGCGTTATGAGAAACACTAAGCGCTGATTTTCAGCTGAAACCCAATGCAAGTCACGGTGCGTAAAAAACTAATTAAAATTATAAAATATAATATATATAGGGAGAGTAAGTAATGTACAAAAAATAATACGGTACATAAAGAGGTAATAATATATATAGGGGAAATTAATGAAATAAAAAAGTAGGATACATAAAACAACATACAATAGATGCAATTGCAGGCGTGTCTAAAATATATATGCAACTCAAATTGGATGCAAAACCTTTAGTTTACAAACATTGCGATAATAATAAAAACTTTTTATAATTAATTTTAAATGTAAGTAATGCGTTAAGATTGCGCATTGGAGGGTGTAGGTCGTTCCAGCATTTGGTAGCAGCAAACTTAAAACTGCCTCGAAATGAGGTGGTAACATGGCGATGAGTACATAACATATACTTAGAAGCTCGAGTTCTGTAACTATTCAGATCTCAAATGCTTATTTATCACACAGTACTGAGATAATTTGTAGTTATAACTAACACCTAATTTTTAATATTAAACGCCCGTTTAAAAATAATATCTTGATACTTTTGTCATTCAATAACTTCGCACATATAGGGAATAAGTATGTAGAAATGATTTATCATTACATTTTAATTCAAAATTAAAATCAAACAATAAAACATGCTATATTCTATCTACACATACATATATAAGAATGTAAATGTAAGGTGACCGTACTTTTTAGATTTTTGTGAAAAAAATTGCTGCAAGTCTCTACGAATAACTAATAATATACATTTCAACCATTTTTAGAAATGTCTGTGTGTCAATCTGTCTGTCTGTCTATGTGTTATAACGCGCATCACTGCTAAAGTACTGCGTTCACAATAAAATGTCAGCAAGAAAATCACATATCCTCGGGTAACATTTAGTCTTTGTTCCAATAAAATCGGTTCGGTATATCAAAACTTATTGTAATTTTAATGAAGACGCTCTTTAAGTACGAGAGAAAAGTAAGTAAGTAAATGGACTTAATACATTCATATGATTTTATTAGTCGCTGTTCTTTTGCATTAGGTTCCACACAGACGGAGTCGCGGGCATAGCTACTATAATATATTATCGTACGCTAATATATACTCGTATACAAAATAGAAAGAGGCGAGAAAGTTACAGAAAAGACTAAAATAAGTGATTATTGTTTTAAAAAATCCTTACTAACACATCTTACCAAATATAAAGGGTGCACTTTCTAACGATACGATAACAATTTACACGAAATCTAAGTCGTACTATTATCTAAAAATGCCACCAGTAAACAATATGAACAGTGTCCTGCAAGCGTTGCGCGTGTGAGCGTCCCGCAATTTCAATTTACGAGTTTCGATGCCATAAAATTGGCACGTGACCACATAGAGACAAATAACTAGATCGCTTATATCTGTATTAGAGATATTACTACGATGCTGTACCGGTTGTGGGTTGCGAAAAATTCGTTGATAATTTTTAATATAATTTATTTCTAAAAGTGTAATTGTATAAAAATGTATTGTTAGATTCCCGCAAAACCAATTAATCGATTCATTTCCTTTCTGTTTATACATTGACTAGTAACGCCCTTATTTAATATGTGAGATTGTAATCAAATGGTACAAACTACAACAAAAAAACATGTCTGTAGTTCACACGCGGTAAAAATGATACCTTAAAAAAGAATGCGGGAAGAGCATATGTCTCACTGTTTTTCAATATCGACACAGTGCTTATCCCCACCATTTATCGTGACACAAAAAGGTTACCGATCAGAATTTGGAGGGTGTCCCATACTTAGTTTGGCTTCAAAATAAACTAATTGTAAGGCGTGTCAAATAAGGGGTGTCGAATTCGGGGTATAAGGGGTGTCGAATAACTTCGAAGACTTGAGACGTCCAAGCCAACCTCACCTGCACGTGGTGCACCCTGCTGAATAACGAACGAGGCAATGGAGAAAGCGGGGTGGTATGGTTTTACAGTCTGACTGGGTCGCAACCACCATGTATATGGGGAAAATCCCGTTTAAGCGTCTCGCTTCTGCGGGTCGCGTTTCGGGATCAGCCTGTGCATATCTAACCTTTCGCAGGCCGGCATGGCAGCGGCGACCGGCGATGGATAGTGTCACTCGGTGGTCGCCATTGTTTTTGGATTGTACTGTGCGGTACAGGCACAGTGCAATCATTTTGCCGTCCTACAATAAAAAAAAAAACTTTTAGTATTATTTATGTTCTTTATTATACAAAGCTACATAACACTGATAGATAAATATTTTGTTGTTTTTTTTTTCAATAGACGTCGTGACGAACGTGGTTTATAGGTAATAGGAAACAATAATAAGAACTATAGAGACAGAGGTTCATTTACTAATATTCCATTTAAATAATAATTCGAGGTCGTTCTTGGCTCTTTATGTTAAAGTCACTGTCTCACTATGAGCAACATATTCAACTTACGACATATCTGTACTAATATTATAAAGAGGTAAAGTTTATGAGGTTGTAAGGGGTAATCTCAGGAACTACTGGTCCGATTTAGAAAATCTTTCAGTGTTATATAGCTCATTTTTCAGGGAAGATTATAGGGATATATTATCACACTAAGGCCCATAAAAGCGGAGCAGCAATGCAGAATGTTGCAAAATCGGGATATTTTTTCCTTTTCAGAGCTTCCGCTGCGACTTAGCGCAAAATAACCATTCCATGCGTACGAAGTCGCGGGCAGAAGCTATTAACTAATTATATTATCTATACTAATATGATAAAGAGGTAAAGTTTGTGAGGTTGTAGGGGGTAATATCCGGGGAGTCGGAGAAAAAATGGTCGAACGAAAACGTTTCTTACGACCGCTGCCTTAACGATGAGAGATATATGATTGAGTTCTAGAAAAAAGTTGTAGCTTGATAATGCCTATTACCGCCCAATGAAATGGGCACGGGTCAGCTAGTTAAAAATATGACAGTAGAAAAAATAAGCGGTCATGGTACGTTTGGCAAATGAAATTGCGTTTGTCATAGACAGGTATTTGAGCCAATAAAAAAAACGATAACAATGTTTTTATTAATAAACCTGTCACGTTCATGGCTACAAGTTAAGTTACGTTAGTGAATTGCATTTACGACTGAATAAAACTCGAAAATCGTAGGATAAAAATTTCCTCAGAATTCACTGAAATAAATTTAAAATGTTCTGGGAGTAAGGACATGGATAGCATTAATGACAAATTTGCTGATAACATGAAAAAATATGAAACATTTAAGATATACGAATATACAATATAATACGAATTATGAACATATAGATGGCGTTTAATACAAATCAAACGATTTTGGTAACTTGATGTCATGTACCTACAATCGATTTTGCTACAAACCACGCTATTCTACGTTTCGCAGCTATTTTAAGGCAATTATAACACTACAACTATAACTACAAATAAATGTTCCTTTTTATTATTTCGAATTTACTTCATTTTTACACAATGTCAAAAATGATTGGGATGGTTGGAGTACGAATCTGTTAGATATGAGTAAAGCGCCATTTATCCACTTATTATTCATACTAAATTGCAACTATATAGTTGTATTAAATGTTTGATATTTTTATATATAAAAGGTAAACTTGTTTTAGCGCCATCTATATTCTCACTCACGTTCTTCCAGAAATCAAAATCTTTATTTACTTAGTCACGTATATATATATATATATATATATATAAGAAATTTTATATTTATATGTAAATATTTATATATATATATATATATATTAAATGCTTACCAGCATTATCCAAGATATCAACACCTAGTTGATTTTATTGTGAAAGGATTTTTTATTGTTACGAATGTTCTGTGAAATCTTCATAACATTAACAAATAAAACAATAATGTAAATATATAGATT
This sequence comes from Antheraea pernyi, assembly GCA_015888305.1. NCBI lineage: Eukaryota > Metazoa > Arthropoda > Insecta > Lepidoptera > Saturniidae > Antheraea > Antheraea pernyi. The sequence goes on from MU159011.1 coordinate 252,103, forward strand.
AAAAATTGAATTACTATATGTCTCATTAATGTTTTATCAGTGGATGGAAAGAAAATAATTTTTGTTAAGTTTTAATTTAACACTTTTTGCAACGCTTAAGCGTTTGTTATCAAACTTAAGTCATTTATAACTCTTATGACCCTCAATCATACATTGTTACCGCAACTACACTCGTTCAATATGAACTAAGATGTAATTATACCGCCCCTCATAGCCCATAACTCTTATCGCTTAGGGGTTGAAAACACCCGGAGCATTAGGCACCCCATATTTCTTGAACAATAAGCAAATTGCATTCCGAATACTTGCTACGATTAAGCGACGATCGATGTGAGCTCCTTGTATTTTGTCATAGATTAAATATTATAGCACAGACATGTATTCTCTTTCAATATTGTCTAACCTAAAATTCTATATATAAATAGGCATCGATACTTTACTACTAGCGTTCTCTCCTTTATTTGACAAGCGATTATTTTTTTTTGTTAAAAGTAATTGTTAATTTTTGGTGTTACGAATAATACCATTTTGGAAGCAGTTACTTTTTTCCGTACGTTCGAAGAAGCATATATTTTAATCTAGATGTCTGAAAATGACAAAATTGTTACAATTGAAGATATTGATAAGTTTTTTTGTTGTAAAATTCCGAATTAACAGTAAAATTTTAATAATATTGTAATGTAATACTCATTTTACAAGTCGACAAACCACTGGTTTATATAAAAGACTGTGAGAGTGTGTGTATTCATGAGATATAATAAAAACACCTTAGGTTATAGTTGTATACATAGTATTTGGAGTGTGCAGTATGAAATATCAAATAACAACTTGTATTTATTTTACGATTAAATACTAGTTATAATTTAATCCCATTCAAGTTTCCTTAAAAATCTTTCAGTTCTTAAATGTTGACGATCTCATAATATTTATCTATGACACAAATGACCTTGAAAAACTCCAAGAACCCGAGTGTGGAAAGTAACAGATGCTGTTAACGCAATTTATATAATCGTTTGTGTAAATAAATAGCTGTCGGAACTCGATTAGGGTTGGAACTATCCTAGTCTGTTGTAATGACCTCTGGCCTTTCATTTCCACGGGAAGATGATTTCATGGAACATCTGTTATAATTTACAATTGATTTTTTTAATTGTCTCGTATTTATCAGAAGCATTATGTGAATTTATGTTTACAGTAATCCTGATCTTGAGAAATGCTCTTGTAGCACCATTGTATGTGAGAAAACATAGAACAAAGACTTTATCAGCTTTTATGTCCTTATCTGTAAACTCATCTAGAAATATTAAGTACTGTAAGGGTTTCGATCTGCGGATAAAAATTGAAGCTTATTTTGGGTTTCCAATAAGAACAGTTTCATTCTATAACTGTTCGGTTAAAACAACTGCATTGTGAAGCAAGAAAAGCTATAAGAAACAGTTCAGTGGTCACTAATGAAGGATTTATATTTACCATAGTCATCTTTGTAAGTTGCTCTAGATTTATTGTCACCAGTATAACGCTTTAGCTAGCGTATTTAGAGATAGGATACGGCAAAGTGTCGAGAACATATTAAGAACTTAAGAAGTCAGAATAAGTGGCTGTGCACCATTCATTTATTCTTTCCGAACAGCAATCTATTAGGGGCGCGATAAACGCGCTCCGAGTTAAAATAAATTGATTTTATTCAAATTTATATTAAGGCGTACGGCTCTGTGTTTCTTGAGATTGCTACGGACCGAGTCTTATGAGCATGGAGTTTTGAATACGACAAGTTTTTGGATACGGTAGCTAAATTGCACCCCCTTTCCGTTTGCAAAATTTATCAGCAAATGAAATGTAAAAATGAATTTCTAATAAGTGAAAAAACTCCATGGTTGTACGATATCGGATTTTTTTTCTTATAGGTTTTTAAGCTATAAACTAACGATTTGAAGGATACCCAAGTCAAAAAAGCCAACTTAGGGTGCAGCCAACAAGGGTATAGATATTCACAGTGACTTCAATCTTAGAGATTACATCAGGAACGTAATCTTGACTGCATCGCAGAGACTGGGAATCCTGAACAGGGTTGAACGGTTTTTCACGCCTGATCAATTATATCTCCTTTAAAAAGCACAAGTTCGGCCTTGCGTAGGAGCGTACTATTCGAACCTCTGGGACAGTTCCGCCAAGTACCTACTGGATACCCTGGACAGATTGCAGAGACGGGTTGCCCTCACTGTTAATATTGCAGACTTTATAGAGTTTATAGAACCAGTTCAGTTCCGCAGAGTCATTGCCTCACTGAGCGTGTTCTACCGTCTCTATGAAGTGTTCTGAAGAGTTATTCAATTGAATCCCTTTCTCTCCTTTTCTTATGGCTATGGAATGGTTCGGCCATTCGCGCTGGGCTTTGGAGCCAGAATTTTACGGTAAAACCTATCTGGGCACGAACTAAAAAGTTCGTAACATCTTACTTTTGCCGTACGGTGAAACTGTCGAACAATCTTCCGGTCAGTGTGTTCCCTCTTTCCTATAACATGGGATCTTTCAAGTGTAATGTGAAGGGGCATTTATGCATGCTGGCATGGCAGCGACGACCGGCGAAGGATGCTATATTGTCACTTTGCCGTATTACAGTTTAAAAAAACTTGGTAAATAACGGACACCCTAATGTATATACATAGAAAATCAAAATTAAGATCTTATCTTCTACATGTCTCAGCTTATTTTAGTATAATGATAAATAATATCACGTCCATTCGTCTCTATTCATCGTTGAATCCACTCAAAGCTTGTAATTGAAAAGTTTGCAAGCGCAAAGATGCAAAGTGATTTATAAGACAGACGGACTGACGGACCGGCGACCTTTTTATTCAACAAGATCTCATTACAATCTAATACTTGTTCTGTGGGATACATTTTATATAGTAGATACTAGATAATAGATTGTACGAAATTAGTTGTTGTATATAAGCGTGATAAATTATAGCTACTTTTACCAGATGGTAGGCATAGCAATAAAATATTACTTTTTTCTTGCTAACTTATTCTTCTTTTTAACTTGCTATTTCACAGGTCATAAATAAAAGCCTGATATATTAGAATTATTTGTTTATTTATTTACATATTATGCGTTAAATACGTATTGGCGGACTTAATGCCGAAGGCATTCTCTGCCAGTCAACCATTAGGTGGTATAAGAACTAACTTAGACTATTTTATTTTGTTAGCCAAGACTTCGTCTGCAGTGTTATTTCCAAATCGGTTGGACCGATTTTCATGAGATTTTTACAGGCAGATAATTAACAAAAGAGCTATTTTATTTTAAGCTAGTGGGTTCGGCAAGTGTTGTACCGCCCTGATAATAAAAATAAATTCTCGACAAATCATACCTAAACTTTCCCCATGAATGGTTTTATCTACTGGTGAAAACGGCATGAAAATCCGTTCTATAGTTTTTAAGTTTATCGCGGACAGATAAACAGACAGACCAGAGGACTTTGTTTTACACTATATAGTGACATGTAGTAATGAACTGTTACCTTTGAATTCGTCTGTCTGAAATTGATCACAAATAATTTGTTTACTGTAAACAAGCGCGTGAGACGTGTGTTTTATTAGGCTCCAAGCATAAAAATACATAATTGAAAGTCATATATTTCTCTGTAATTTAAATTATATTATCTTTTTGGTCAATTTGGCGGCCATTTTGTTTTATTTACTACGTTTGCGTGTACATAATATCAACGTATAACACAATTATATCAATAATATGGTCGTAATATTTATATAATAAAAGATTTAACACATATTGTTCGATAATGTATAGTTAATAAAATTTATTACTTTCTTATATAGTGTTAGTAAGTGGTAGAGCCACGCTGAAACTGTTACTGGTTTCAGCATGAATGGGTCGGCTCGTCCGGGGTAGTACCACCCTCTTATAGAAAACCGACGTGAAGGAACAGTGATTGCATTGTTGCGTTTCGTTCGGTCAGTGCGAGCGCCGGAGGCCCACCTCCCCTCCCCTTTCCCTTTCTCTCCACTACCCCTTCCCCCAAAGGGTAGCAACGCACTTGCGACTCCTCTGGTGTTGCTAGTGTCCATGGACGGTGGTGATCACTTACCATCAGGTGACCCATCTGTTCGTTTGCCATCTAATACATTAAAAAAAAAGGTATAGTAGGTTAACGTTTCAGGTATGTTGTTGATTATAAATCCCATCCCATTCGGTATACTGTTAGTATTCACATATATAATGTACACGTTACAGTAGATGGCGTACGTGTCGTAATTACAAATGTTTTTGAAAAAGCATTTCTGTAATGTACACAATTTTAAATTTCTTTAATACATTTAAATAAAAACCATGTGGAGACGCGGGTAACAGCTAGTAAATTATATCTCTTGTCCTTGGTATGCATGCTCGCTCGGCTCACGAGCATCGTGCTTAGATTTCTAACATAACCTAAGCTAACGTATGGAAATATCAGATATTTTATGTACTTCAATGAAAGTAGTAAGTATTTAGTAACGTACCTACATAATATCGTGTGTTATCTTAAATTTTGACCGACAAAAAATTTGAGATGAAGATGGACAAATGGATGTAGGAAATATTTCCATTTGTATTAGGTAAAAGTATTGCTTCCATCTCTCTTATCGATATGGAATGTCACGACCGTCATTTATATGACAAACTAACAATTATAGTTAATTCTCACTTGTCAAACCACTCTCATTTCTGACTGAGTTCCGTCCATATACAGACCTCGTCAATCTTATTGGTCGCTCTGAATATAGTCGTATGTTCGAACTTGTGCGTAATATATGTAGTCAAAAAGTGAAAATAAAACAAAGTTAAAATATTATTATTCGTCATTTATTTACCCTTATTTCGATGTTATACACATAATATAACTAACGGGCCCGGCGAACGTTGTCCCGCCCAGATAATAAAAGAAACCTTTACAAATTATATACCTAAATCTTCCTCATGCTTCACTTTATCTAATGGCGAGAACCGCATGATGTTGTATATATTGATATGTAATTATATCAAAACTTGTGTTTATATGTGTATATTTAGAGCGGTCAAAAAATTTGGCGAATCCTATGAAAATCGTTTCGTAGCGTTACTCCCGTGTACGAATGGATGTTAGAATAAATGCATGACATTCATAAATTGCAATAACAGTTGACGGGTTATTATGAAATTGGCTTGAATTGTTTTATTTACTGGAGAAGGATTTTATACTACCCATTACTTATATAAAATCCGATGCCGTTTGACAGTACCTAACTGACGATACATTTCTCATTCATTTAACATAGAGATTTGTTACATTTTAGAAATTAATATTTATCTTGCTTATTAAGATACAAAAATTAAATATTTGACGCAAAATGAAAATTTATCCATGCCAAGGGATCGTGTGAAGAATTAATAATATAAATAATTATATACTTACTGCTATAAGTTGTTACAATATGGCGCTGGGCTTTTATTATTAATTATTATTATGTAATTAATCGCGGACGACACTAAGGTTCCAGTTACAGTATAGGCACTTAATTTAAAAATAATAGTAATACAATTAAAATAACAAATTTATGTTTCTAAAGAAAATGAACAAAGTTTCGTTCGTGATTACTGCATATTTTAATATATTAGAGACTTGAAACATAAATCATTGTATACGGCTTTATTAAAATGATTTATATTGTAAATTATAGTAGCGATATTTTAAAATGTATTTCGCAGTGTTGCTATTATGATGCTGACGTTAGAATAGTCTCATTTGATATAATAATGACGATCTGGTAGTAGATGGCAACACTCTATATGAGTGCTTCCCAACCTTTTTCTGTTCCCTTACCCTTTAATAAAACTTTGCATTTATGAGTACCCCTCCCTTCATAACTCCACACCGACACCTAAAAATGTGTCTCCTTTCTCTTAAGATATATATACTGTCAATCTAAACTATGAAATATTCCTAACTAGCGGGACCAGCGGACGTTATCTCGCCCTGATTATAAAAAAAACCCTGACCTTGAATTATATACCTAAGCCTTCTTCATGAATCACTTTATCTACTGGTGCAAACCGCATTAAAATTCGTTCAGTAGTTTTTGAGTTTATCGCGAAGAGACAGACAGACAGACGTGGCAGAGAACTATTTTTTAATATGACTTTAGAAAACTGTGACTTATAGATAGTTACTGTAAAAGTAAGTTTGTGTAGATTAACATAAAAAAATTATTTATTTATTTATTGTTTCTTTATTATAATTAATATATTATATATTGCTTAATATATTATAAGTTTTAACTTCTCCTTCCCCGCGTACTCCCAGCGCGGTGTTACAAATACCACAGTTTGGGAATCCTTGCCCTATATCAAGCGAAGCATTTTACTCAGCTTAATAAAGTTGCGGACTTATTTTTTAGGTGAATTCAACATGTTAAGTGTGAACCAGGTAATTAAATAATAAAGTATAATCTAGTAATGAATTTGTTAAGGTATTATTAAGGTGCTATTGAAGGAAATAAAAAAAACCTATTAAGTACTCGTTCAAATGATTGGTATTTTTATCTTATAGGGTGGTATATGTGGCGATTGGCATTCTTCGGTCGTTCTTAATACGTTTATTAACAGTATTTCGTCTGCAATGGAACATTCCGGAAAAAAATAATAACGCAGTAATTATTAATGTTCTTTGAACCTTTGTAATATTCGGGTAATGATTTATTGTTACCGTGAACTGACGGCGTAGTTTTATATCCATTATCGTTGATACGGTGACCATGATTTTCTGTTTTCTCTTATACTATAAATTATATGTTTAACATTTTAGTTAACCAATTAAATAGTACTTATTTGTTCGAGCTCTTTCAAATTAATACAGTTCTTGTAATGGTAAGAAAATTCTAATCGACGGATCACGGAAAGTGTCTCTTAATACGTATAAACGGTGACTATTTTAGCACCAGCTATGCACTTTTTCCTATTCGAGTCTATCCAATCTACGAATATAATTTTCATGGCCACACTACTGCTTCGCTTTTAATTAATTAATTGATGTACATAACATAATTGGTCTTATGATGAATAGCGACCCAATTAAGTAGAGTTAACAATAACCTATTTATTATTCTAGAATACTAACAAAGCTGTGGGTTCTAATATAAATTTTGTTTTAATTGGCGCCTTAATTAAATCATTCTATACACCGCATGATCTCTTCCCAGTAAACTGTGACGGATTTATGTTAGCGGTAATAACTTCCAATGTTCATATCACGATTTTTTTCAATATATATTACATTTCCAAGAACGAGCAACAGCTACACGACACCACGACGCACGAAGTCCCTGCGTGACTGAATAAATTGGATTTTCTTCCAATATTATTATTGTCTTAATGAGCAGATCTAATATAACCGAGAAATATAAGAAAAACCAACTCTTGATTAGAAGGAACATAATATAATAACTACAATAGATCCGTATTATCTTTTGATGTGAAACATGTAAGTACTCTTAAAATTAGTTTTCAACGCCATCTGCACGTGTATACATGGCATTACATTGATTATTGTAAATGTTTGATATTTTATATGTTGTCAGAAAGATCTGTTATTAATATATTTTTAACTATTATGGTTCAGTGTTTATCTTGTTCGGACACTGAGTCGATCGACATAGTTTCCAATTCTTGTGAATGAGCCGGACCCCTGGATGATGGAAAACTAAGCGATCAAACCATAGCATGATGGTAGAGCATTTTTTCCTATTAGCTTATACTAGTTGATTCCGGCAACTTCATTTGCGCCGTCTTATCTCAATTTCTCAATTGTTTTGTTATATCTCAAAAGGATTAGGTGGCGTTTTCGAGAAAAGCTCCCAGACGGCTTGACGTTTTCCGGCATTTTTAACATTTGTCGTTACATTTACGTTTTGAGGGGTGGCAGGATTTTACAGCCCGACTGGGTCGCAACTACCATGTATATGGCGAAAAAGCCCGTCATAGTGATTCACTTCTGCGGGTCGCGTTTCAGGATCAGCCTGTGCATATCCAGGTTTTCGCAGGCCGGCATGACAGCGGCGACCGGCGATGGATAGTGTGTCACTCGGTGGTCGCCATTATTTTTGGATTGTACTGTGCTTACCATCAGGCACGGTGCAGTGATTTTTTCGTGTTAGAATAAAAAAAAAACATTTTAACCAATTTACAAAATAAAATGTCAAAGTATATACGTAAACCTTCCCCGTGAATCACTCTATCTTTTAACGAAAACGGCATGAATCCGTTTAGTAGTTTTTGAGTTTATTTAGTCGCGAACAGACAGACGCGGCGGAGGAGTTTGTATTATAATGTAGTGAGTACTAATAGAAGTAGGATATCATGACTTACGATCTCTCGCATAAGAAGAAAAGAAACATATAGTAAAATATCACAAACAATTTGCGAAAAAAATATTGGTATATCCCTAAATCTATGCGTATACCGCCCGTGAATATGATTCAAACGATATAAAAAATATACAGCTATTTTATATAAAAATGTGAAATTCAACAAAATACTGTCAAACCTGGACGTATTTGTACACTACAGAATTCCATCCCTCGTCAAGCAAATACGGATTTGCGAGGTAAACTTTACCGCTCAGGAACTACTCGAAAACTTTTAGCGCAATCGTACTTGGACGAGTTTCTTCTGTAACTCCGATGCGAGAACGGAAAATGTAAATTGGTTATTTGCATAAAAGTCTCTCAGAATTTGTCACACAGTGTACGTACACTTGTTAAAAAGTGACATGGGTGTGCCCGAACAGGGCTGTAATGAGGGCGGGGCCCAAACATATCTGCGTGTACGTGGAATGTGTTATTTTATAATTAAAGCTTCGTCGGCCTGGAATAGTTACGCTTAACAGTTATATTTACGCAGCTCAGGCTCCGGAAGCTTTCAAAAGGAATAGAAAAACGATTTTGAAACATTCCTTATTGGTGCTTCGCTCCTATCGGTTTTACGATGATATTTAGCCCATAGCCTTCCTCGATGAATGAGCTATCTAAAACTGAAAGATTTGTTCAATACGGACCAGTAGTCCTGAGATTAGCACGTTCAAGCAAACAAACACTTTCTTACATTTTCCATTTTAAATTAGGTATTGTTTTTAAAAAGTGACATGTCAGAGTCAGTGTTTACAAATAGAAGCTGACATTATTATTTCTTGTTCAAAAAAGGACCTTCCGCTAATATGATAAAGTTTCAAGTCGTGTTTGATTTTTATTACTGGAAAAACCTACAGGCCGACATATGTTTATTTCCTTTGAGACTCCATCTCGTCCAAGTACTAGACGTATTGGCGTAGAATTATGACTTTGTGATACGTAATTTTTCGGAAATGATTATAATAGCTATTTATCGTTTATATGCGATTGGCACAAGCTTAATGCAAGATATCAATATTATATGTATACAGGTCGCTATACTATGCGTGACTAGTCTATCGCAAACACAATAAGTCACGAACATTGGGTCCGCTCCTGTGGAACATGGGCTACGACTGGGTGCTTCGCGGCGCGCTCCCCTCTGGAGCGCGCCTCATTTGCTACGCTGATGACACCCTAGTCGTAGCCCGAGGGGGGGAAACAAAAGAGTTGTTGCGCCTGGCCACGGA
>MU159011.1:261913-322557 GCA_015888305.1 Antheraea pernyi
TACTTTTCTCTCGTACTTAAGTCGCGTTGTCGTTAAAATTACAATAACTTTTGATAGAGTGAACCGATTTTAATGAAACCAAGACTAAGTTATTCTCGAAGATATGTTTTATAATAATAATTTATTCAATTCAGGTATTACATCATCATCGGGGGCGGCCATGGTGTTGGCCGGCTCCCTTCCCTGGGAGCTAGAGGCGGAGGTTCTTGCCGCCGTATATCAATATACGGCGGTTAAGAAACGGATGGGGGAGCCTCTAGCTCCCAGAGAAATAGAGGAAAGGAGAAGAGAGAAGAGGGATGATGTGGTGGAAAGGTGGAGGCGGGACCTGGCGGACGCGCGGTACGGTCGATACACGATCGATGCCGTCCGCCCGGTCCTGTCGGATTGGCTTAATAGAGGATGGGGCTCCCTGACGTTCCGACTGGTGCAGCTCCTTACTGGACATGGTTGCTTCGGTTGGTACCTGTACCGGATAGCACGCAGGGAGCCGACTGCCGTATGTCATCAGTGCGGCGTTGACCCGGACACCGCGCAGCACACTCTGTCTGAGTGTGCTGCGTGGGAGGAGCAACGTCGCACTCTGGCTGCGGCGATAGGGCAAGATCTGTCACTGCCGAGCGTGGTTGCGGCCATGCTCGGCAGTGAGGAAGTGTGGAACGCAATGGCTGCCTTCTGCGAGGAAGTCGTCTCGCAGAAGGAGGCGGCGGAGAGGGTTCGTGAGCAAGATCCTCAAAGTGACCCTCTCCGCCAACGGAGGACAGGCAGGGGGGGGCGGCAGTTTGATCGCCTCCTCCCACCATAGCTGGACCGGGGAGGATGGGTCGGGGGACCCATCTTCCCATTGCACAGGTCCGGCGGAAGGAGGAGACGGCCGGTGTGTACCCGGCTGTCTCCTAACAAGACGGGGCCCGGCGGCGGCGCTTTCGCTACTGGGCCAACCGCTGGGGCGGCACGATGAAGTCTATAGAGATCTCGTGCCGCCCCAACTATAGCGGCAGACGTACACCGTGGGGTTTTAGTCCGTGCGACTCGGACATAACCCACCCTCTCCCCCGGGAGGGTGGCGTATCCATAAGGGATTTCCCCACGTTAAAAAAAAAAGGGTTTTACAGCTTGACTGGGTCGCAACCACCATGTATATGGCGAAAAAGCCCGTCATAGTGATTCGCTTCTGCGGGTCGCGTTTCGGGATCAGTCTGTGCATATCCAGCTTTTCGCAGGCCGGCATGACAGTGGCGACCTGCGATGGATAGTGTGTCTCGTCTGACTCGGACTTTGACTGTACTGTGCTTACCATCAGGCATAGGGTAATTATTTTGCCGTGCTACAATAAAAAAAAAGTTTTAACCTACAAAAAATCGCTCCACGCAGCTAAAAATTTTTACTTCAATATCCAATATAATTAAATCCAAAGACTAATTCTACTATGTACAAAGTATACTATTAACTTAAAACAGTTTTGGGAGAAGAACTTTAGATATACAGAAGTGAAAATATATATAAAATGTTAACTAATATTATAAATGTAAATATGAGTTTGTTATCAACTCAACCGATTATCATGGTTTTTTTATACACGTCGTCAGACCTATAGAAAGTAACATAGAGCACATTTTATCGGATATAAAAGTACTGTTCTCTATAGATAAAACACATGATTTTACTACATAAGCGTAAGCGGAGCCGCTAGGAAAAGCTAGTAGAACGATAAGAAACGATTATGTCATCACAAATGCTTTTTCGTAGAAGTGTTGTATCAAAATTTTTCTCTTGGTCATACTAATGTGAAGATATATTGTACTAGAAGTGCCCGCGACTCCGTCCGCGTGGAACCTAATGTAAAAAAACGGTGACTAATAAAATCATCTGAATGTATTAAGTCCATTTACTTATCTACTTATCTCTCGTACTTAAGTCGCGTCGTCATTAAATTTACAATAACTTTTCATAGAGTGAACTGATTTTAATGAAACCAAGACTAAACGTTACTCAAAGATATACTTCATGGTTTTCTTGATGAGGTTTTATCATGAACGCAGTACTTAAGTAGTGATTCGTGTTGAAACAAACATACATTTTAAAAAATGATTGAAATGTTATATATTACTTAGACGCCTGCAACAATTTTTTTCACAAAAATCTAAAAAATACATACATCTTGTAGAGCCAAGCTATTACTGATTTCAGCATGAACGGGTCGGCTCGCTCGGGGTAGTACCACCCTCTCAGAGAAAACCGACGTGAAGTAACAGCTGGCATTGTTGCGTTTCGTTCGGTCAGTGAGAGCACCGGGGAACCACCTACCCTCCCCTTCCCCTTCCTTCTTCACTTCCTCTACCCCCCCAACACAGGCTGGCAATGCACTTGTGTTGCAAGTGTCTATGGACGGTAGTGATCACTTAACATCAGGTGACCCATCTGTTCGTGTGCCTCCTGTGATATAAAAAAAAACACGTTTGATTTGCATTCTTATTATATGTATAGATGTAATGACGTCATGTTACGTAATTCCGTTAACACACATTTTTAAAGCACAATAATAATATACTCCAAAGTAATCGGGCCCCCATAACTTTTCTAAATACGTCACTGTCTGAAACATCATACAAACATATCACCCAAATGCTTACCGGTGAATACTTTGTTGGGATTCCGAAAATCCATGTATAATGATGATATATTTATGGTGATGATAAGGGTGAGGGTTGTACGGGTAATTAATGTGCAAAAAAATTGAATTAAAAATGTATTCTGGGAAAAAAGGAATAAACGTTTATTACGTAGCAATTATTTTCGTTTTATTATATCTATACTTATCTATAAAAATAAAAATCAATTGCCGAATGTATTTACACGCACCACTTCAGAAATAGCTGCACCTGTTTGGTTTTTTGTAGTGTCTGTAACTGTTAAGACAAGTTTCATTTAAGTGAAAACTTCTTCAGGCGCGTTGAGCGGTATTTTTGGCGGGAGATAAATTTATAACATCGCGTCATGACATGCTAGTAAATGTGACCCGTATTGCGCTTGCGCGGTTGCATCAAGCTAGCTACGCGTAGTGTAGGGTCTTATGTATACGTAATATTGATATTTTGCAGTCCATAATACGTTTGATCGATTGAAAAGTCTATTACTTTTTAAATATGTATATAATTATTGCTCCGACTGCCAATAGATATGAAATCTACACTAATGTTAATAATTTCAATAAATAAATTTTAGTTGTTTATTCAGTACATTTTGTAACAAAATCTATGAATAGTTTTAATCGACAATTTTTTCTCGAGATCGACTCAAAAAGCACTCGAAAAAGCGAACCACCGTTTCAGCACTCCTTTTTTTTATTTACGTGAGGGAAATCCTTTATGGATCACCACTCCCTCGGGGGAGAGAGTGGGTTATGTCCGACTCGCACGGACTAAAGCCCCACGGTGTACCGTCCGTCGCATGTTAGGGACGGCCAGGGATCGCCCCTGCACCGTTTCAGCACTCCTGGCCTAGAGTAATATTATCCTGAAAAAGAGACCGTGTGTTACAGGACTACGTGTCTTATGTCGGTTAAACCAGGTCTGCTTTTTATATCCTTATTATTACTGTTTAGTTCATTTGGAAAAGCGTAATTATTACTCTTTAAAACTCTCTTCATTAACCGATGAAATTCCCTTCAAGATCGGTAGCGTTCATTGGGAAATCATCCGCTATCAGTAAAATTTGAGTAAATATATAATAATGCTTCCGATATTAAAATCACACTTAAATCCATCGTTGATCCATCGTAGTTAAAAACATAAATCTTATATTTAAAATGTAATCGGAAATAAAAGTAGAACAGCCTGTTCAGTGGAAAACATTTCAGAGGCGTAATGAAAATTGAATTAGAAGGAATTCTTTGGATACTCCGCCGCGTGAATGGGCGCTTGTGAAAGGACGAGCCGTCTCTAAAAATAACATAAATAAATAAAAACTCTCGTCCAATTTTAACGTGTCGGTGAAAAACATCGTCCGTGAGAGAACGTATGTGAAGATTAGGTTTCAAGAACGGCAAATAGAACGTTGCTTCGTGGGAGTGAAGCCGGAGCACCGAAGGCTTGGTGCGTCCACATTCATGCAGGCCCGGATGAAAAAGTTTGTACAATACTAGGCGTCATTAGAGAGAGCTCAGACGAGTATGGCTAAGTGGTAAGTTCGTGGGGTTGGCGGGAGCGCGCCGATTTCCATTATCGATAAAGCGAAAGTGCTTTTTTCATATTTACATTTATTAGAACTCTGCGAAACGTTTATTCAGGATAGAGAGAATGTTTTTGTTTTTAACGGAAAAATTTATAGCAAACGCGACAAGTGTTTTTAATAACAAAAACATTTTATTACAATTCTTTTCTATACATAATTTTTCGCGATCAGACAAATACATCATCAATTATAGGTTTCTAACTAAATATTATATTTTGTTCTCAGACATTAAACACTAAGTTTCAGGGATTCATTATCGTAACTCTGCCCTCGTAATACATTCTTAAATCCAAAATACTGTTTATTACTGATAACTCTATACATTACACAAAAAAGAAATGTAAAAAGAAATTAAGATATGGTACAGTAATAGATGAAAAAAGCCCGATTAATTTGGATTTATCACATTTATTTAAATTAAATTCATCAATTACATATATTGGCTTGCGATAATAATTTAAAGAGGAAGTATAAAATACAAAGTAAGCCTAAATATTGTCCAATAAAAAATAATAGTTTTTACTACATACTTAGGTTCATTCGAATCACCTTCGACATGTTCCTTCTAAGCGTTACAAAGCAGGGCACTGAGGACCATCAACATAGCGTCTCGTTTAATACAGCCCTACGCAGGCTTCAAAGTCTATCGATCATGCTTGTTTCCTTTGACTTCGTTCGTGGACCGTATAGTTTAAATACAAATGAATAGAATAATCTGTAGACAAATATTGCCTATTAAAAAAAATGTTGAATTTTTAATATGTGATTTTAAAGTGTAAGGACTAATATCTCAGAATTTAAAAATAAAATATTGACCGTGTTAGGGGTTGTACGATTCTAAGGATAGTATTAAATAAAAAAATCAGTTACTTGGGAGAAAATCTCGACACTTTACTCTAACGAACACAGATAGATATTTTTTACGTTTTATTTTTTATTTGAACTCTTTTTATTAATTCCCTTACATGTATATTATATTACTTATCTGTACTAAATAAAACTTTTTTTTTTCTCGAACTGTCTACGCTATATACCAAGCAAGGTCTTAACAGCTTCACCGGACTACAAATCAAACTATTAAAATTACACCAACTGTGCACCAACCGACTCTGCGTGTTTTCATCATTTCTTACAAAAAATTGTTACGTTATAGCAGAATCGGTATTTTGCTAATGCTCTCCATTTCTTAATATCAACGAATACCAATTTTCATGACGATCGATTGAACTGTACGTAATTGTATGTACTGAAGCGCCGTCTAGCAATAAATTGTTATAATACATAGCATTAAACCTCCATGCAAAATACTTACGCATGCCAGTCTTCTAAATGACATCTCCTACCATCGGAATATTAAATCAACAGGAGTTTTTGGCGGGATCTTGGTTAGTCATGTAGTGGATTTTATTTTTTATTTATAATCTTGTGTTACTTGACTCTATATTGTGTAAAATTGGTGATGTTTTATGTAATATAGTTTGTTTATTGTGCATAAGTGAAGCGAATGGAAAATAATACCGCGGAACAGGAATTCTGAGATGCCACAAAAATTCCATGGAAAGTTCTAGTTGGCCGCCATCTTGTTAGTTCATTGAAATTATATCAAGAAACTTGTAATATCGATACTCACTTGACAATGGCAGTGATGGTCTACTAGAAGACTGGTTGCCAAAATAGAATGGAAGAAGAACTTGAAATACTATTAACTACTTGACAATGGCAGTAATAATCTAAAAGTTTGGTTGCCAAAAATAAAGTAAAAAAAAAATAAACCTTTTGGAGTTTTTGGCGGGATCTTGGAATTTCATGTATTTTTTATATTTTATTAATAATCTTGTGTTAATTTGCTCTATATTTTGTAACATTGGTGGTATTTTCCGTAATATACTTTGGTTATAATTCACATGTGGATGGGAAATAATACCACGGAGTGTGGATTCTGACTTGTCACAAAAACTCAACGGAAAGTTCTAACAAGACGGCTACCATCTTGTTTTTAACATCGAAATAATCGTAAGAAACTTGTAATATTATTTATTACCTATTCGATAATGGCAGTAATAATCTGCAGGAAGACTGGTTGCAAAAAAAGCATCCGGTTGTAAAATAATATTGCAATTTATTTGACAAGCACTTTTCAAAATACAACCTTCACCATTACATACTTTATTAAATTACGTTCAGAGCGTTCGCATTCACGAGACATACATCAATAATATATATACGTTTCAGACATCCCAACATACGAATTGAAACGTGCAAATAAATAGAACGTAAGGGAATTTTTTTGAATTTTTCCACAAGGGGACGCCGCAACGGACCGGTTTTTAACTTTTTTTTCACTTCCCTACCGTTCCAAAATCACTGTTATAGTGATGGTGTTACGATCGAGTTTTGAGCACTCGCTCCGTTTACACGATAACGTATGAGGTAGTAGGGCTGGCGATTATTCGCAAAAAAAAAATAGAGTTTTAAATCATTTCCAATCGTGGTCTGTTGAATCGATTCATGAAACAATCGAGGTCTAGAGGATCGATTATCCAATAACCGATCTTCTTTTTTCTTTTTTAATCAGCTGTTTTCAAATTATAAATTTCATTTTTAACTTGATATAAAAATGGTATTACGATTTTATAGCGTCAGAGATCGAGTCAATGTTTAATATCGACTAATATAATTAATTTTCCTATGTCTAAATCGATTCAATGATCTCAGATCGACATCCCTATCATAATGCAGTTTCTCACTGACAAGTAGGTAGTATTTTCAGTTAATTAATGAAATTTCCAATTTTTGTTCCGGGCATTTCATTAAAAAAACTCCGAGAGCTTTAACTGCGAACCGGTTCGTGAGTGTTTGAAAAATTGCTTATATTTTTACACCGGCAACCGTATTACGCTTTACCGGTTTCAGTTTGAAGTGGTACGTTTGATTAAAACCAACTTAACCGTAAATTAGACCGATGGAAATTACTGACTACATTTTACGAACACAGTCTAGTCTTATATTGATCGATAATTTATTACGAACTGGTAGACGTCGAGTGGTTGTAATGGTGTTGGTAATCCATTGAATTTTAAGATTGGATATACTATATAACATACACTTGACGATAAACCTATGACAGTAACTCGTTTTTATTTGATGGGATTGCGGGATCAATTATCTTAACTATATCCAGCAGCCGCTTGGTTTGTTTGACATGTTGGTGTGACAAGTGTCGACGATTGTCAATCGTTTTAATGTTCACAGATCTGTAGAGGCATATAAACATGCACACGTCCTATAAAGATAAAAAGAGACTCCGCGGATAGTCTCTTTATGTTTAGAACCTTAACCGTTGAAACTAAAGCAAGGAGCGAATTTATTCGTAAGTTAAATCAATAATTGGGGTGTAAGGGGTGCCGAATGGGGTGTAAGGGGTGTCGAATAACATCATAAGACTTGAGACACCCAAGCCAACCTCACCTGCACGTGGTGCACCCTGCTGAATAACGAACGAGGCAATGGCGAAAACAGGGTGGTAGGGTTCTACAGCCCGACTGGGTCGCAACCACCATGTATATGGCGAAAAAGCCCGTAATAGTGATTCGCTTCTGCGGGTCACGTTTCGGGATCAGCCTATGCATGTCCAGCTTTTTGCAGGCCGGCATGATAGTAGCGACCGGCGATGGATAGTGTGTCACTCGGTGGTCGCCATTGTTTTTGGATTGTACTGTGCTTACCATCAGGCACAGTGCAGTCATTTTGCCGTGCTACTATAAAAAAAAACGTATTTAGTTCAATGAATTCTGGGTAAAAGGATAGCTAAAGTATCTTAGACTTAGTACATACTAGTTGGAGTATTAAAAACGTTTCAATTGGATGATTTATTATCGACTATTGAAAATCCAAACAAGCCGATTCGACCGTATATGTATCTGAACCAGAAATAACTAATTACAGATTGAAAAGTAATGAAAGTATTTTAAACTAAAGTGTACAGCTACTTGAAGTTGTTTTAAGGCGAAAGCATTGCAACTTTGTAAGGGATGATCTTGCAAGAATCTGCAAATTTTTAAAAAACTAAGCGAAGAACAAACTGCTGAGCTTAAGTTGCTGAAAAGTCTGCTCCTGTTATTGAATAAGATTAAATTGAAGAGACATCGTGTTAATCAGCAGCAATTAATTTTATTTAGGACGATATACAGCTTTTAGTTTTTAGAAACTTTTACAAAATTGCCTATAACATGGATGATGAAAAATATTGGAAGATCCGAAAATTTTCAAATTGCATTAAGAACAACAAACATATAAGCGTTCAATTCTTTTGATACATTTGTAAATAATAACATCTCAAAAATGAATGCTGCAAGTTTATTATCAGGTGTTAGAATATAATCTTTAGAATGAAAAATGCTTACTCAAATTAGTCCCAATGCATTAATTACTGAGACGCAAATATTTGTGCCACCAGGAGTTTACTAATTCCTCGAAGCACTAAAATCCCTTAAATTCCAGTTCTACAGTAAATATTACGTTCTGTAATAAATTAAGCACAATTTTAAATTCTTAATTTTAATCAAAATACACTATAGGACGTTGTCCCGTCCTGATAATAAAAAAAACCCCTTGACAAATTATATACCAAAACATTCCTCATGAATCATTTTATCTACTGGTGAAAACCGCTTGAAAATCCGTTCAGTAATTTTTGAGTTTATCGCGAACAGACAGACAGACAGACACGGTAGGGGACTTTGTTTTATACTATGTAATGATGATAGGGTACTTTTATATTAAAATAACGTTCAGCCACGAATTCGTGTGTGTTAAATTGTAATATAACCAAGTACCACCGAGGATGGTAAATCTAGCTTTTGCTAACGGCTTCGCTCGCCTCAATGTAGATTTGACCATCCCTTTTACAGTACTGTTTTCGGCATAAAGGGTACCTTATATCTTTTCTGTATCCTTGACAAAGGATTGAAGGATTTAAGACGTAAAAGCGTAACGAACAAGCTAATTTACTTCCTCATTCATATTATTAATTATTATGGATAATATATAAACCCTTACCATGAAAAAATACTAAGAATACCATTGAAGCGGTTACATCCTTGCTAGGCCAATAGCGTAGTCAGTTCGAAATAAAAACCCATTAATATATGGCAATTTTCTTTGTGGCCTATTACGATGTACCACTTTACGACTAATTTGCATTATATCTATCTATACATATAATAAGAAAGTAAATCTAACGTGTCTGTATTTTTAAATTTTCGTGATATATAATTTCGCTGGTGCCTAGGAATAAGAAATAGAACAGATTTCAATCATTTTTAGAAATGTCTGTTTGTATGAACACGCATCACTGCTAAAGTATTGAGTTCACAATAAAACCACATCAAAGAAATCATAAAGCTTATCTTAGAATAACTTAGTCTTTAATTGATTAAAATCGGTCCACTCTATCAATAGTTATTGTAATTTTAAAGTAGATAAGTAAAAAAGTAAATGACTTAATACATTCAGTTGGCTTTATTGATGACTGTTTTTACATAAGTTTCCACGCGGACGAAGGCGCGGGCATAGCTAGTATAATATATAGTAAATTTAGTAGGTGGTAGAGCTGATCGCGGCCATCGGCCCGGATCTCTCGCTCCCGATCGTCGTTAATAAAATGGTCGAGAGCGAGGCCGGGTGGCTCTCCGTCGCCTGCTATTGCGAGACAGTCATGCTTGCAAAGGAGGCGGCGGAGAGGGTGAGGGAGTGGACCACTAAACTCCCCTCCCGAGGTCGACGAACCACACGGCGGCGGTGGGTAAGTGATGACCACCGGCCATCGTAGATGGGGCCTGGGGGCGATGGACACGGACATGTTTGTCGCCCTGGCAGTTTAAACTGCACAGGCCCATGTGGTGGAGGCGCATTGTGCCGATGCGATTCCCACAGTTCGTCAGGGCTGTATAACACTCACTCCCCCTTTGAGGGGTCTACCATCTTTGACCCCTCAGACCGCAGTCAGGGCCTCTTGAAGGGCTTACATTTGTCGGGGGAGCAGACGCAGTGCCAGCCAGCAGTCCCTGCTCCCCCACCTAAAAAGGTATATGTAGGCACCATGGGGTTTTAGTCCGTGCAAATTGGACATAACCCATCCTCAGCTGCTCGACGGAATGGGTATTTGTTAGGGATCTCCCCATGTATAAAAAAAGGTGGTAGAGCCACGCTGAAGCTATTATTGGTTTCGGTACGAATGGGTCGGCTCGCTCGGAGTAGTACCGTACCATCCTCGTATAGAAAACCTACGTGAAGTAACAGTGCTTGCATTGTTGCGTTTCATTTGGTCAGTGAGAGCGCCGGAGGACCACCCCCATTCCTTCTCCTCTCCCCATCCCTTTTCCCCAAACACAGGCTGGCAACGTACTTTCGACTCCCCTGTTGTTAGTGTCTATGGACGGTGGTGATCACTTGACATCACATGATCCACCTGTTGGTTTGCCGGCTATGACATAAAAAAACTTTCATTTCGATACAATTTTTTTTAAGTAATCTGGTTTTGTTCCAACAAAAATCTTTAAATCCGTGTCCTGAACTCAAACTTTCAAAGAAAGTAGTTATTTCTTTTTTCTTTTCAAAAAGTGTTCCGGGTAACTCAAAACCTTCTAATGGGAAGAACCATTAGGCATTCATTGATTTCCAATTCATCTTCCTCCTTTAATTGTTCTTGCTCTTAGATCGAGAAAAGCCGTTTCGTTTTTTTTATTTTATACAAACCGATTTAATCGTTTTTAATGGGTAACCCGTTTTAAACGTTAAAGTAATTTATTTGAACGCGATATCGAATTGATAATAATTCTAATGGCTCTTTTGTCGAAGAAAATTTGCAAAGAAAATGATTCGGCATTTGATAGCTGATTCGAAGTTAGGAATTTTATTGACTTTGTGGGTAAATTTATGAGCGTTATTTCTTTAGGATTTGTTTGGTTAAATATACTTTCATATTTTATTGAATATTCAAAATACCACCAAATCGGCGTTTTAAACGTTCTTACGTGATATTAAGATAACTTATGATATTGCAAAATATGCAATAATATACCTTGGTTGCCTATAAAGAAACCGCGTAGGTCCAGTATGTTAACCTAGGTCTTCAGTGAAATAAAATGTGTCACATCATAGCGTAATTATAGAGGTTTTACCAACTTTGCCCTCAAGCCTGTATCCAAGCATGTGTGACTATGTTCTAGTAGCTGCGTTTGAGAAAGAATAGTTTTTATACTTAGTCGGTGTTATTACAGAAAAGTTAAATACGTATTCAACCCTGGCTTTAAAAATGTCTCGTATTAAATGCACCGCGGTCGCTAAATGTTTGCCATCTTGCTCTTTTGTCTCGCTTTGGTTACGTTAGATTAGATTTGTGAAAAAGGATAACGCGAACTTGCCTCGGGCGAGCGCGGTACATTTATTACGAAACCCTTTTAAACCAAGTATTTAATACGTATTTAACTTTTTTGTAATAACACGGGGTGTGTTTATCATATTGGAACACATCGTCACTTAACCTCAGATAAGTCTATGGTCCAAAGCGATTCGTATATATATAAAAGCCCGTTACAAAGAAGCAGGTCAGCGTTTGGTGATTCATATTGAGCTAGTGTACAATACACTACTGATTACATTGATAATAATATCTTCAAAAACCTAAGGCTTGCTATATCACCACTGTAACTCACGTCAGTCATAGCTGAGTTCGAAGCCATGTTTCCTTCAAATTTTAATTTAAATTCAGTTTTCATAAGATGCTTCATCAATCATGAATCATTAATTAACAAAGCCTTATATAATTTGTTCATTTGTTTCTGGCAAACATTATTAAACATACGTTTTATTTTAAATTTAAACAAATAACTGTCCTCGTAGTTATCTGTACGATTCCGAGTAATAATAAAGTTTGAATAAAAATATGAGCCTTTGTATTTTTAAATTTATGGCTGCTCACGTGATTTACAGCATAATTTATACGTGTTATAGTTTTTTCGATCGCTCTTTTTTTACTTAAGTTAAATTGCAAAATTCGAAACAAAATAACGGTTTCATAATTATCTTTTTATTTAAAATGCAAATTAAAATAGAATTTGTTATTTCAAGTAAGACAAATTATACGAAAACAATTCTTTATCCAAGTTTGTTTCCTTCGTTGCAAATGGCATGTATAAACAAAACTCATTACCATAGACTACGTCTGTTATATAAGCACTCTTTGGATTGAAGTTAGAAAAAATAAAATTTGACGTGACACTAGATTAGCATGCGATGTCAAAAATTTTCGTTTAAACCCTCTACAATTGCATTATTTTAGTTTTGAATTAAAAAAAAAATAATGGACGGCTATGGGTACCCTTATCCTCCTCCGTTCCCTCCGATGGTACCACCGGCTGGGGACTATCCCGATCATGGTGACGGTTTTGGTGAATATTACGAATTGGGTCCCCTGAACGAGCAACTAGGGAAAAGGTTCCGAAATCAGTTACTTTATTCTAGATAGCTATTAATTCGAGGTTTATTTTATAATAAATCTTTGTCATATAAATAAAATTGTGGTAAAATACCAGCTGATGTCAAAAGAGTATCTGGTTGCAGACGGAAATACGATAAGTCTAGGAACTGCTCCGAAATGTGGCTCTCGGAACATACTCATAAAGTTGCTGTCTATACTCTTTCAATTTGATTACTAATCTAGAAGAGCACTATAAAACTTCCGTTATCATAGTAAATTATAGTAATAAATTCACTATTTATATTTTCCATTATACAAATTTCGTCAAGTCAATAAATATAATAGAAACAGGTACTTCGGTGGCCGGCTCGCGTTATGTTTTTACGCAAGTCTAACCTTACCTAACCAAACCGAGATAAAAGAGCAAGCAGTAAAAAAAAACTAATCTAACCCATTTATTTTTCTCAATTTTTTCCGTCTTACTTCGTTTAGGTTAGTTCAGACTTGTGAAACGAAACAAACAAACAAAATAAAAGGCACTGCGTTGTCGTCAATGCGTAAGTACCATTTTGTATATTACCAACTTGACGATTTTTAAGTTAAAACAAAACAGTTTCGTTTCGGTTTTGTTAGGTTAAGTTAGACTTGCGTAAAAAGATAACGTTAGCCGGCCACGGTAGCGGTCGGCGAGCGCGGTGCATTTAATACGAAAGTACCCATTCTAGTCGAGAGTTTCTGGCGATATCTTGGAATATAATGTAGTGGACTTTATATTTTATTCATAATGTGTTTTTGACTATATTTTGGAATATTGGTGGAGTCTTACATAATATATATTGGTTACTTTGCACGAGTGAAGTGGTTGGAAATTAATACCACGGAGCATGGATTTTGATTTGCCACATAAATTCCTTTTTTTTTTTATATAGTAGCACGGCAAAATGACTGCACTGTGCCTGATGGTAAGCACAGAACAATCCAAAAACAACGGCTACCACCGAGTGATATACTATCCATCGCCGGTCGCCGCTGTCATGCCGGCCTGCGAAAAGCTAGATATGCACAGGCTGATCCCGAAACGCGACTCGCAAAAGCGAATCACTATGACGGGCTTTTTCGCCATATACATACATGGTGGTTGCGACCCAGTCAGGCTGCCCTACCACCCCGCTTTCGCCATTGCCTCGTTCGTTATTCAGCAGGGTGCACCACGTGCAGGTGAGGTTGGCTTGGGTGTCTCAAGTCTTAGATGTTATTTGACACCCCTTACACCCCAACGTTGGACCTTGGAAAGTTCTAACAAGAGGGCCACCATATTGTTAGAACATTGAAATAATCGCAAGAAACTTGTAATATCACTACCTACTCGATAATGGTGGTAATAATCTATTAAAAGACTGGTTACCGAAAACAAAAGTAGAAAATAATAGCCATTAAAGAAATGCAAATATCATACAATACAGTTGAAGAACAGTTTTAAGATAGCTACACTTTATAGTTCATTTCTGGAGTTTTTATAAACTGTTAAAAACCAAGTGACAAGGGACGGAGATATACTAGAAAAAACTGATAAAACAAAGACATTTTTTATAATTTCAGACGCACTCGCTCAAAACATCGCCTGCGCAAGGTCAGAGATTCAAAACGCTCACGATCGAGAAGTAATAGTGCATCAAAATCACGATCTCGTTCGAAGTCACGCTCTAATTCGCGGACGAGATCCAATTCTCGAGATCGTACTCGATCCAAATCCCGTTCGGAGACTCGTTCACGTAGCCGCACGCAAAATCGACGACGTGAGATCGACTTCAAGGAGCCTGGAATCCTCGACGCTTTTAGAGTTTTATATCTCACACGTGAGTGTATATTTTTAATTATTCAAAAAATACATGTAATAAATAACCCTCATTAGTAGACATACGGCAAATTTAATAGGTACTTTATTATACTAATTGTACTTATTATTACTTATTAGTTGTTTTGATTTCCAATTCCTTATTAATTAATTACACGATGATTTTCTCCTATGCGACAAGTACTAGAAACTTATAAGTTAACCATATTACTATCTTTAAAAGAATGTTTGGTACAATTTGATTTGTAAGAATATACTTGAAGAACTGTTTATAAGGTACAAGCAAAACACTTTACACAGTCATTCTGTGATGGGATTTCCTTTAACGTCCCAAAATTTTCTTTCAGCTAGCAAAAACAAAAAGAATACAACTAAATACCTGGCAACGAAAAAGCGCCAGGATCGTATCCAGGAGCTATTGAAAAGCGACGGTCTCGGTTCTAAACGATGGTTGTTTTATCCACGAGTTCAGATCCGTAAGGAGGAAGGAACGGTCGCAGGGTCCAGGGATAATTGCGACCAGCGAATTAAGGTTGACGGTGAATTCTTGAGAAAATGCAAGCGCAGAAAGAAAGTTGACAGCGATGCACCCATTGCTAAGTTAAAGAGATGGGAGCTTTTATTGTATAAGAAGTTAGGTTTTATACATGCTGTTAATTAAATATAATATTTCTTTGATATTCCTATTTTCTTAGAGGTTTTAGAAATAATGGAACTAAGCTTACGTATTCAGACATAATATATTTTGAACTGCTGATAACATAATAAAAATAAACTTATAAAACTGTATATGTAACTCTTTTAAGATTTTTCAAGTTAAAGGATTTCGTTGTCGGTTACGATCTTGTATTGGGAATTGGGACCCTATCCCCCCAATACGATGTTATAAATGCGCCCCCGTTCGACAGTTTTCCTTGCGGTACGTCAATTTTCCGCGCGATAACTCCACAATTCGGTACTAATTTAAAACTTTCGCTGTGTTTTCAACGGACCATTAGTTTTTGGTGCGCTTTAACGTGTATACACTCGTCTTGTGTTTGAATTTTATTCGTCTTTTGTACTTCGCTTTGTAGTCAGTTTCTGAATAGATTGCCAAAATTAAATTGCGAAGAAAGTTACATCATAGATTTTTATTACTATAAATACTATAAAATGCTCTTTTAGTATTTCTCAATTTATAATATCAAAGGCACAGATGAAAGGTCTGTTCAAAACGTATTTTCTAAAATAAATGATCTCTTGTTATTCCCCATCTCTTTAATATTTCAGGCCTCAATCCATCAAGTTATTACAGCAAATTAAAAGTATTACGTATTTTATTTAAAACTAGCTGATATCCGTGACTTCGCCTGCGTTGTTTATTATCGTAACATTGTAGATTATGTACAGACGGGACTTTTTATTACTTCTTTTTTTGGGGCCACGCTAATTTTCGTAGTCCATTTTTTTTACGACCTCTACTACACAGACTACTTTTCGACTTTTCTTGAACAGTCAAGAAAAATAGATTAGATTTTGTATTTGGATAACTTTGGCCTATTAAAAAATCCAAAAATGTTTATAAAGGTTACCAAGATTGATTTTTGTTTCGAACTCTTTAATTTTTTTCTCTTTCATATTTTCGAAATTCCCTTTAAGGGCACTGGGTGTCCCTGTGTGACCCACAATAAAGCTTTTTGTACAGAGAAAAAAACATTAAAAATTGAAAGCAAATATTGTAACTTCCTGTCTCAAGCACACGCGCAACACACCGATTGCTCCGCTTCAAACATCGATGAACGAGTAGTGGTTATAAAAATTGTAGTTTCTTAAAACTCTATTAATATCCTATTATACTAGCTGGGCCCGCGACTACATCCGAAAAAAATGTAATTAATAAAGTTCTAATGAAATAGATGTATTAAAATTCAATATTGGTGATTTAATCCGGCCTTATTCTCTGTGAACAATTCTGTTCTGTGTCACTATAACATACAGTCGTTGCTCACACTCTGAATATATATATCTGATTATCGGGATATAGCATGATACCCAAAACAACAAGTATTCAAGGCAAGTAAATTGTTCTGACTGCTTCATTCGGTAACGAGTCTCCCCGAACCATTTTACTGTCACTTAATCTCACCTCAGATACACTCGTCCATTTACTGCCTGATTTACCAAAGAGCAACGAAATACAGTCCGAAGGTTAAAGCTTAATAGTAACATTTAAAAAAAACCTGCTGGTAGCAAAACGCAAAATAATTATAAATATTAACAGATATTTTCCAGAAATTTAGTAAACACAGAGAAAGATAGCCATCTGTAAAATTGATTGAAATATATTACTTACGTTAAATACTGTCGAAAGTTTGTCGGCGTGGGAAAAAAAACCAGCGTCCATATAGCATTACGTATATTTTGTAATGTTAGAACCATAAACGAACAAGACTTAATATCATAGACAAAATATCTATATTTGTTGCTCTATATTTAACAAATACATTACTTATTTTTAGTCACTCACAATAATTTTTTTCACAAAAATCTGAAACGTACCGACCTTTAATTTACTTTTTTATTATATATATAGATGAACACATCGTTATAATTTTTTCTTGAGTAAAGGCTCAATTGACTAAGAAGTGATATAAAAAAAATGGTTGTACTCTATCCACCAGTAGTTTTTACGTGATACGCGCACACAGGCTTTATCATCTTGTTTGTATAGATATTCGAAAGCAGAATTTAAGAAAAAATTAAGAATACAAATTAACAACAAACTGTACAAAGGCGTGTGTTGAACATAGATCGTCCAGACTTAAGTCCTTGTGTTTTCAAAGTAAATAAATGATAACAAGGAAGGAACACACCCCTTGATAAAATATGTTTGCGTGTCAAAAACGTTTCGATATAGTTGAATTATACGGCTATCGAACAAACAATACGTCAAGGTTGATTTACAAAAGGAAACAATTATAATTTAAGTTGGGTGGGGAACTTTACAAATAGGTGTAACTAATAATATTTACTCAGGTAATAAATAATTACACTAAGTGTCTACAGCGCAATAACTGGGTTTATTGTAGCTTGTTATAATTCTTTAATTACTTTATTGCGTATGCAAAGATATAACTTCTTGCTTTAAGTATGTATAGTAATTCTAACTATAACGTTTGAATCTAGAGTTATGCATTCGTAGGTATCAAAACAATAACAGGTTTTTCGTTATTTTTATTTTACACGAAGTACTATCATAAGAAATAAGATTATTTATAAGTTTTATACTTATAAATAACATAAACTATATTTTTTTATACAAGAGAGATAGATTTTCTGGTATTTATTTTAAAAGGTTTATTTGTAGATTTTAAGAATAGATTTGTTTTTTTTTCAATTTTCCCTATAACCAATTTCTAAAAGAACATTATAAAGATATAGATGAAATCAGTTTATGAGCAGAAGATACTTGGTCTTAGAAACAATATTAGGTCTTCGAATCTTATGACGAAAGACCTACAGTATTTCTTGATCAATAACTTGACAGTTCGTATGGCCTTATAGAAAGTCACGTAGATTTGGTGAAATCAGGTGACCGTCCACAATTTTTTTCTAATTTCAGCGAAAACAAAACCATATG
Organism: Antheraea pernyi; assembly: GCA_015888305.1. Classification (NCBI taxonomy): domain Eukaryota; kingdom Metazoa; phylum Arthropoda; class Insecta; order Lepidoptera; family Saturniidae; genus Antheraea; species Antheraea pernyi. The sequence continues at coordinate 280,100 of MU159011.1, forward strand.
TCATATGATATACTATTCATAGTTATGTCATTACTCGTCTCATTCTCAGAAAAAAATAAGAGTCAAATATGCTTCCATCGTAAAGTGCACACCAAACAGTTAACCTTTCAGAATGCAATGACCTCTCTGTCTCTCGAGTTTCTAGAGAATTTTCAGATGCATAAATCTAACAAGTCTCTTAATTATTTAGACGTTTAGCAACAAATAACCTTCATCGGTAACAATTATTTTCTGTGAATAATTAAGGTCGTTATGAAGTTTCTCTAAAGCCTAATTAGCGACGTTTCGGCGCTGGGCATGGTCACTTGCCTATACCTGATTTTAGCTGAATTTTCGTAAATCTAAGTTTGTTCGCAAAAATGCTCAAGTTGAACTCTGAGGTACACGAATTTAAAGGCTGTTAGTGCTCGACGTTACAAAAAGTTGACAAAAAAAATGTCCATCGAAGAGTTTTCCTCGGGATAAAAGTGTTTGTATTTATATTTGAAAAGAATTTTTGTTTCAAACAAATATAATTTCCCCTTCACTCTCTCAATACTCGGGGGAGGACGCTTTTATTTGCATTATACTTCGCTCCGACTTGCTTTTTAAGTAATTGCTTGAATTTTTTTTTTTATAATTGCTTCAACGTATTTCGTTTATGACATAGTTTGTCGTAAGAATTGTTAAATTTACTTTCATCTTTTATTTTTATAAATTTCTTGGGCGTAAATCTAAATTAGCCTGTTTTGTACTACAACGCTTTATTAATAACATAAGGAGTCACTGAAGACTTAAGTAAAGTTAAAGACACAGACACAGACTTAAGTTAAAGACAGTTTTGGATAACTGATCCTCTAACACAGGGTTGCACAGACCGCGGCCCATGGTCAATGTATCTTCGGCCTGCCAGAACAGCGAAAAATAAAAACATCGGCGCTGTGCTGAGCGAGTTTACACTCGGAACAAATACATTATGTAGTTTTAATTTATACCGCCTGTTTTTAACTCATAGCATGACAGAGTGGTCCCTAGTTTCAAACAGTCTGTGCACCCCTAATCTAACATAATTTACAGATGCCTAGAGATAGATGCATAGCATTGAATAGCTTAAAAATTATCTCCGTGAGAAAACATTTAGGTAAGGCAACTTTTTTAATCTCAGATACACCAACATTCACATCTATAGGTATATCTAGATACAATAGATAGAGATATCATTTATTCAAGTTTGTGTTAAACATAATTATATTTCTTTCTAGCTCCGAACACCCAGTGGAAGGCGCGCATATTTGCTTTCCACTCCGTCGCTATGACTTGTGTTTTAAGTAATTGCCTCCAGTGAAAATAGGTATATAGGAGTTACCCGCTACTGCGCTTGGGAGAAATTGTCTACTATATTAGTGAAATTACTTTGAGATGAAGAATAACATATCTAATATTTTGGAATTTAGTTCTTTAGTTGCTTATACAAACTTTATTTAAAACTAGCTAACCCGTGCAACTTCGTCTGCACCATTTGGTATTTGGAAAGGTTTCAATTGTATTTTTAAACGCGAAAAATTTAAAAAAACCTAAATTCCGATTGCAGCCACACCTATGGTTTCCAATTTGAATCAAGGGACTCACTCAAACATGCGTATGTAATAGATGGTATGTGAGAAATATTTTAAAATAACCCTACAACCCATTCGTAGCGTCATCTACAGGGTTCAATTAAAATAAAAAACTAACCTACATATATTGGCGGTAATGTAAAAAAAACCTTTAGAGGTCACTTTCTAACGAAGTTCCTTTCCCAACACTGACTGTATGATAAAGATATAATTGTGGAAGCACCTTCTATAGACGCATGTATTCAAGATGGCGTTAGTCCCAAGTCATATATCTACGTTTATCGTTGTTTTTCATTGTTTATGGTGAAATCTCAATATCATAATGGTTAATAAAATAAAATATGTTCTTTGCAATGGAAAAAATAAAATGGTTTAAAATGAGTTATTCTATTTATAAAGAATATCATCGGGCACATTATTGTCAATAACAAAATTGTCTGGCAGTGATCAATTCATGTTTTTAATAGCGCTTAAGGGTTACTGAAAAAATGTTCCTAAATTTATCTATAAATAAAAATTTTGACCTGTAAATGTGTGATGCTCATTAAAAAACACAACGTTAACCGGCTACCACATATCCTGAATTCTGTTTGGAAGGGCACAATATATCTTCATATTAAAGAACCAGCTTTTGTAACATTCTCCTTCTTCCAACGTTGCTGGCTCTTGTACTAAGGTGTCGCAAAAAACTCTAGTTACATTTACTACAAATTTTTATCTTTTGTTATCCCTGAGAACCCCTTGCGTTTTATGAGACAAAAAGTATCCTAGATGTGACCTTGTAATATGAGTTATCACTGTGTTAAGTTTCGTCAAAATTGGTTCAAAGTGATACGTGTTCACAGGGACGGACAGACAGACAGACAGACAAAAAACGTAAAAGGATTATTTTTGGCTTGTATATCGATAACAAAGTCTACCCCGATCAAAATTTTCAGAAAATATTTAATGTACAGATTTGTCTTTGTTACAGTTTTATTATAGTATACCTAATTACCTAAGTAGATATATTTTATGGATTTGTTGTTATAATTTTTTTATCTTTTTAATTATCGTGATAGATGACGTCGTACTTTATGTGTCTTCTCAACATTGCCCCTGTCTATGAAAGAATTGAACTTGGAAGGATTAAATCACTAAAATAGAGATTTAGCATTTCAGATTCAGCATTTTTACACGACACGGACTTGCTATAATACCTAATATATTGTTAAAGATTAGGGTTCCATTTTTTTTTAAATACAAAGTTACTAAAATCAAACAAAGTAATAAAACAGCTGGCAAAATTCCCTAAAAGACTGTTTCGTTTTTTTTCTTCAAATTAATGTGTAATCCCCTGCTGTGACCCTAAACTGTTTAAATAAAAACATTACCTACCCACTCGCACTTGATCACTTGCACCCTTTATAATCCCATGACCCTTAGTTTAATGACCCTGGAAATCGTTAAGGTCCTTTTTTTAGGGGTCTCAATTCTACTATGCATTGAATCTTTTATTGACAATTTATCGATACATTGTTTTTAACTGATCTGAAGTTAACTGACTAACTTTTTAACTGAACTGATCTAAAAGAAAACTCCAAAGCCTGTCATTTCGTGAGAAATGTCCAGACTTATAAATATGCCGACATTTAGGAATTAAGCCTGAATATATCTCAGAGGAAACTCTTGTCTAGTACAGAAGACATCTAAAGAATTAATATCTTGGAGACTGGGGTTTGCTTAGTGTTTTGCAAAAATAAAAACTAAACAAAAACATAAATAATTTATTCTTGGCCTTGAGAACACGCTTATGACACGCTCACCACTGGTTCTGATAACAATATAATCATCCAAAAGAACCGACAAAAAGTTTTTTCTCTCTATGGTCTAAGTTCAATCACTGGACGAGCATTCGTTTTTATTAAAAAAACATTGGAGTTATAACTATTTTTTGGTGATGTACAGAGAGAGATGTCATTTCCAGACATCACGATCCTTGACGTAATTAAGTACTCTGTAGCCTTATTTGATAACGTGGTTTGGGTATTTATTTTGGAATGATTACGTATTGTAGTATAGCATTGTAGAAAGTTTGTATAAACACAAAATTATCTGTAAAAGTCGTTATTGGATATCTGATTGCAAAATATTGTAAATTATATAGTGGTTTTCACTATATGCAGAATGTAAAATAGCGTATAACCTTCTTTAGTTTCCATACTCCCTTGTTATCGTTAGGAGGGGATCAGGTGTTCAGTCAAAAAATAGTAACAAATAGACAATCAAACTAAATTTCGTATTTTTAGTTGGTTTGCCTGAAAGCTTATCAAAGGTAAGAAATTCTTACTCGCGACTTAGTTTACGTAGTAGGTGCAACATTACTTAATATACGTACATTAACCACGATTTTAAAACATTGCTCATTGGTGCTCCACTCCTATTAGTCTTAGCATGATATAAAATATATAATATAACCTTCCTCGATAAATGAGCTATTTAACATTGAAAAAATTTTTCAAATCAGTTCAATAGTTCCTGAGATTAGCGCGTTCAGGCAAACAAACTCTTCAGCTTTATAATGTTAGTATAGATAGTTTAGACGGGGTGTGTCGAATAACATCGTAAGACTTGAGACACTCAAGCCAACCTCACCTGTACGTGGTGCACCCTGCTGAATAACGAACGAGGCAATGGCGAAAGCGGGTTAGTAGGGATTTACAGCCCGATTGGGTCGCAATCACCATGTATTTGGCGAAAAATCCCGTCATAGTGATTCGCTTCTGCAGGTCGCGTTTTGGGATCAGCCTGTGCATATCCAGATTTTCGTAGGCCGGCATGACAGTGGCGACCGGCGATGGATATATTCTCTCTCGATGGTCACCATTGTTTTTGGATTGTACTGTGCTTACCAATAGGCAGGCATAGTGCAGTCATTTTGCCGTGCTACAATAAAAAGAAGGATTTAGAAAATTGTGTTCTTTTTGGGAAATACTTTCATTGTCAGATAAGTCATTTATCGAGGAAGGCTATATATAGGCTATATATTGTCACGCTGAGACCAATAGGAGCGGAGCACCGATGAAGAATGTTTCAAAATTAGAGTACTTTTTCCTTTTGAGAGCTTCCGATGCGTCTTAGCGTTAGCCCAAAATATCTATTCTACGCGACCGAAGTCGCTTTATAAATGACGAAGTTCTGAGATAACAAACATTATAAAATACAACCGATTTGAAAATATCCTACTTTAAAGTCGGTTCAAAAGTACGTCTTATTAGGGGAATCACCACCTCTCATCTCAATAGCAGAGCTCAATATCACTAAGTTAGGAGAACTCTGAATAAAGTAATAATATTTTATAACATAAATTATTCATATAAAATAATCCGAATATACTTTATAACGCTCACAAATTCGAAATAGCAATGAATAAGTGAGAATTGCTCAGATAATTTAATCAGGATCTAACGAAGCGACAGAGTACCGTAATGATTGACTAGTTTTGTCTATGACTTCGTACAATGTATTTGAGTTATTCGTTCAGTTAGTTCTCTAAAGCGCAAATAGCTATAGCCCATACCCTTAATACTAAGCGATATACAATCAAAGAGAGAAGCGCCATCTTTTGATTTTGTAATGGCAATTATATCAAACTAAGCAAATTCATAAAACTCTAAATTAAGTAATATTTTTTCAGTGATCTAACTTTTATGAAATGAAGCCTATAGCATGTCTCCAGCTGTGTTCAGTTCACCTGTGAAAACTTCATGACAATCCGCCTAACAGATTTAGAAAAGAACGTGTTCAAACAAAGAGACGAACGGACACACAAGTAAACACAGTCTTTCAAAATACAGTTATTGTATCCTGTTATACTATCTACATTATACACAATTAATTTTTGTCAAATATTTCAATGGCAATCGTAGAGAATGTCTATGTAAAATTTCGAATAAACAAACGAACTCACATTCGCGTGTATAACATTATTTTCAATATACAAACACGAATTTCTATAGTTATATAATGGTAGAGAGATGAGTTTCGAAGGAAATTGTAAACAATTTTTCAAGTTATAAACTTGTGGAGATCAAAGAATAAACGTATCCTTTATAATAGACTAAATAAGATAACGATAGGTTTGGTTTTCGATTCTGCTTTCAGAATGAAGTGAATTAAAACATTCTGGAAGTGTCACGTTACAATAGTTATCTAGTCAGGTCAGATGGTATAGTAAATTATATGGAGATGACGTGAAGGTTCATCTTAACTTGTAGCTTCTAATTGTGATGATCTATCGAGTATTTGAAATATAAAAGGTTAATTTCCAGAACATTATTTTTCTATTACCAGTAATAATTATGAAATATGTAAGGTTTTGTTTGAAATCCTTGGGTTTTATACTTTAAAAAGTTACTTATTTCAGTATATTGAAACGAGTGATTCATATTTTGGAACCAAAATTGTTCTTCAATTATGACTAACGGCCGGTCTCAATAATCTATCTCTAGGTAAATGTAAGTAACTATCTGAGATAGATCGTGTCTTCTAATCTGGTGTTTAAATCTAAACTGATGCTTAAATAACAGTAATCTCTCAAGTTCAGATAAGATCACATATATATAGAACGTTGTAACTGCAGTTAAGAATTTCCCTCATATACGTTTTGTTTCTGCGTTTAAAATATTAAGTCTCAAGGTTAATATGAACATTATAAGTATATTTAATATTTAAATGTACTAAAATTATTCTGATTCAGTAATAATTAAATTTTAAAATAATTGTTATTCAAAAAAATAATATAGAACACCATTTGCCCTTGTCATTTTACAATCTACTAAAAATTCAAAACGTAAAATAACGAAACGCTATTCTGGACTTTATTGAAAAAAGTCGAAGTGAATTACCGCTGTTTGTGCTTTTTCTAAAAATGCAGTGTCCTATTATTGTTTACATTTACATATAATTAATATATATGTTCAAATTCTGAAAATTCAATTACTTAGTTTAGTCGGGTATCAAAACTATGATCTTTAAATTCTCCATCATCCGAGTCTCAAATAAATACACCGGCTTCGTACAATTCAATATAATTAATGTCACAAAACAAATCCATGGCTTTTTATTAAAATATATTAATTAAGAATCCTTCAATAACGTATTATCCTCCAAAATCGGGCGATAGACGGAGATAAAACAAAAGATAATGTGAACAGAAGAAAGTTAACTGTAAAAATGTTAATACGCTTTACTTTTTTTTCTATGAACTTATATTTACTAGGGTAACGGATAGACCCTCCGGCAAGTAGTTTATAACAAAAGATATAATTCTTTATCTACCTGTGTTTATTGAAACGAAGAAACGAGCCAATAGCTAGCCGAGGTAGATGTTTTAACTGCCAGTTATAGATGGATAGGTCATTGGAACCGGCTGTAAGTCGTCACACGAAACGTTTGAGGATCAGAATTTCAAAGCCCTCCCATAATAATAATAATTTTCACTTCAAAAAGTTTAAAGAAAATGAAGTCATTTCCAGTAATTAAGCATCCTTGTAAACGTCTACCGGCTATTCCCCGAGGTAATTCGTATTCGGAATACGATGAAGTTTTGTGCATACTGCTTGGGGGAATGTTTCAAACGTTGTATTCGCTTGTATACTTAAGAGGCACCTTGAGGCGTTGAGGACGGTTGAATTATTTCCGATCTCGTTGTAACGGGAGGTTCGAGGGCGATTCTAGGATTTATATATTTTTTTAATTTAATTTAATTATTAATTTTATATTTACAGTTACATAGAAACAGTGTCAACCGCCGTCAGGTTCAACCAAAGAACGCGGTTTAATTCTTTCTTTTTATTGTTTTATTAAAAATCGTTTTTTATTGTACGGAGACGTAGTAGTGGTCAGTCAATTCCAGGCAGTAGTGCAATGCAACATCCGTTATAATATTGAATGATGGATTTCTGCAAAGTAACGCATTCTTCAATCAACTAATTTTCCGTAAATAACATCATTATGCCGGGCGACTGTTTAATACACATTTTTGAATGAAGGTATCCTATATCTTTTTTAAACCCCTTACAGCATGTATGGAAACTGCCGTCAGTTGACGTATTGACAACCCATTCATAAACTCATAAAACTTATAGAGTCTCGGGACACTACTGTCAATACTATCAAATAAACATACGAACTCACAGTCACAATATGTAAATGAAATAAAGCATTAAAATTATATATTATGTGAGAAATGAAAAAAAAACTATAATATTAAAAAATATTTTGGTCACAAAATTAAAAAATATATCTAAATCTCGATAACAGCACCCCCTACTGAGTCCAACTATATGCAACAATGTACATAAATAAAAACCGAGGCAGTCATAAGAACTGCTGACAGAAGTGAAAACTCAAAATAAATGCGTTTTCTTTTGAATTTTTATATTAATTATATTGTGAACGACAATTTCAGTATTTGTATATTGAAATGATTAACTTTAGTGTGGTTTTCATATCGATTGGCGCTCGGAGCAATTATTATATACATTTTTATAAAGTATAATACACTTCAACAATCAATCAAACGTATGATGAGCTGCAAAATATTAATATTACATAAACACAGGCCCCTATATTACGTCCCGCTAGTCTGACGCAAGCCGCGCGAGTGTAATCCGGCTGTTCTAGATTACGTAGCATGTCATGTCGTAAAATTATAAATTTATATCCTGCCATGAATACCGCTAAACGCGCTTAAAGAAGTTTCCACTTCAAAACATTTCATCAAAGTCAGCCAAGCCGTTCAGAAGTAAAATAACACACGCATATCGGAGTTTCAATATAGTTTTTTAAAGGAACACGACTTTCGGTTTATTATAGGTATGTAGCATGAGGCTGTTCACGATTATGTCAGATACACTGTAACGCCCGGACGCCCTGACCCTCCTAAAACAGGTCTCCATGGAGGCGACCTCTCAGGGCGAAAGAATATTGGCGGTGTCCTTAGACATCGCCAACGCCTTCAACAGTCTGCCGCATGGTGTCATACGGGAGGCGCTCCGCTTTTTCGGAGTGCCCCCGTACCTGCGGCGGCTGTTGGAGGCGTACCTGGAGGGTAGAGAGGTCGCCTTCGCGGACGCCAAAGGGCAGATGGTCCGACGCGATACGTCGCGCGGGGTTCCACAGGGGTCGGCCTTAGGCCCGCTCCTGTGGAACATGGGCTACGACTGGTTGCTCCGCGGCGCGCTCCCTTCTGGAGCGCGCCTTATTTGCTACGCGGATGACACCCTAGTCGTGGCCCGTGGGGGGAAATAAAAGAGCTGTTGCGCCTGGCCACGGAGGCCGTCACCCTCGTGGTCGGGCGCATCAGAAGGCTGGGCCTCGAGGTGGCCCTCGATAAAACCGACGCCCTAATGTTCCATCTGCCTCGGCGAGGGCCGCCTCCAGGGGCCTACATATATGTGGAGAGCGTCCGTGTCGGGGTGGGAACCCAGATGAAGTATCTGGGCCTCACCCTGGACGGACGCTGGCGGTTCGAGCCCCACTTCAAGAGGCTCGGACCGCGCATAGTCAAGGCGGCAGCGGCGCTTGGACGACTCCTCCCCAACACGGGGGGGCCGGGGGCCGTCTGCCGTCACCTCTACATGGGGGTCGTCAGGTCCATGGCCGCCTACGGGGCACCGTTGTGGGTCGATGCCCTTAACGCCACAAATATCCGTGCGCTGCGAGTTGCACAGCGTACCGTGGCGTTGAGGGTGATACGAGGATACCGCACGGTGTCCTCGGGGGCGGCCATGGTGCTAGCCGGCTCCCTTCCCTGGGAGCTAGAGGCGGAGGTGCTTGCCGCCGTATATAAATATACGGCGGTTAAGAAACGAATGGGGGAGCCTCTAGCTCCCAGAGAAATAGAGGAAAAGCGAAAAGCGTCGAGGGAGGAAGTAGTGGAAAGGTGGAGGCGGGACCTGGCGGAAGCGCGGTACTCTGGGAGCTAGAGGCTCCCCCATTCGTTTCTTAACCGCCGTATATTGATATACGGCGGCAAGCACCTCCGCCTCTAGCTCCCAGGAAAGGGAGCCGGCCAGTACCATGGCCGCCCCCGAGGACACCGTGCGGTATCCTCGTATCACCCTCAACGCCACGGTACGCTGAGTTATCCTCACTACCGAGCATGGCTGCAACCACGCTCGGCAGTGAGAGATCTTGCCCTACCGCCGCAGCCAGAGTGCGACGTTGCTCCTCCCACGCAGCACACTCAGACAGAGTGTGCTGCGCGGTGTCCGGGTCAACGCCCCACTGATGGCATACGGCGGTCGGCTCCCTGCGTACTAACCGATGCAGGTACCAACCGAAGCAACCGTGCCCGGTCAGGATCTGCACCAGACGGAACGTCAGGGAGCCCCATCCTCTATTATACCAATCCGGCAGGACCGGGCGGACGGCAACGTCGCACTCTGGCTGCGGCGGTAGGGCAAGATCTCTCACTGCCGAGCGTGGTTGCAGCCATGCTCGGTAGTGAGGATAACTGGAATGCAATGGCCTCCTTCTGCGAGGAAGTCGTCTCGCAGAAGGAGGCGGCGGAGAGGGTCCGTGAGCAAGACCCTCAAAGTGACCGTCTCCGCCAACGGGGGACGGGCAGGAGGAGGCGTCAGTTTGACCGCCTCCTCCCACTGTAACTGGACCAGGGAAGATGGGTCGGGGGGCCCACCTTCCCATTGCACAGGTCCGGCGGACGGAGGAGATGGCCGGTGTGTACACGGCTGTCTCCTAACAAGACGGGGCCCGGCGGCGACCCTTTTGCTCCTGGGCCAACCGCTGGGGTGGCACGATGAAGTCTATAGAGATCTCGTGCCGCCCCAACTATAGCGGAAGACGTATACCGTGGGGTTTTAGTCCGTGCGAGTCGGACATAACTCACCCTCTCCCCCGAGAGGGTGGCGTATCCATAAGGGATTTCCCCACGTTAAAAAAAAGATACACTGTAATATCCATCCTCAACAGATGAGCTATAAGAATTTTCAATAATCACTACATAGCATAAAACAAAGTCGCTTTCTCTGTCCATATATAGGGATATAGAGGGACATACATAGGGATGTATGCCTAAATCTTTAAAACTACGCAACGGATTTTGATGTGGTTTTTTTTAATAGATAGAGTGATTGAAGAGGAAGGTTTATATGTATACTAACATCCATTAAATACTGGAGAAATACTGTTATTTTCGAGGTTTCTAATGTGATGTCGTAAATAACTACATAACCGATGTGATGCAGACGAAGTTGCACGGGTCAGCTAGTAATTTATAAAATGATAAAAATAAAATAACATAAACCTATTTTAATGGAATATTATGTTGTATATGTTGTCAGCCTATAGTAAAGATCAATCAATACTTCAGGTATCATAATATAAAAGTAAAAATTAACTACGAGAAGAAAAAGAAACTATGTAATAATAAATACCAATTTAATATGAAAGTTCGGAACAAGTCATGGAACCCGCTTTTTACAACACTTAAGTGAATAAACTAGAAAAAAACAATCCCCCAGAGTAATCCCTAAAGTGAAATGTGAATCTATAAAAACCGTGTTGTATAATTTAAGGGAATATGCGGGAAATGCATTGAAACTTTACCCTTACCATATGTCCGTTGAAGTAAAAGTGCTCTATGATTTTGTGTCTTAAATTCAATTCATTGATTGACATATAATTGTTGCATACGTCACCGAAGATTGAACAGGATATATCCTTATATACACATAGATAAGATTGAAGTATCTGTATGTAATGTCAAAATAACGGTTTTTTTATTAGATGGGTATGGAAGTATATACTGTTACACTAATCACATATAGGGTCGATGCAGTCAGGATTGCCAATAAACACTTCGTAGATACTGTCACTATTCATTTGGCCAGAGCTTCGCCTTACAATAACTTCCACATAGGAGTGCGTCCAGATCAGCGACATCTTGCCCTTTATATGCCGAACTCCCACCAATATAGTCTCACAACGGGGTGAATAATGATCAGCCGATAACTTCCACCAATAGCGTTCGAGGTCATTAGTAACACCCCGATAAAGTCAATAGCGTGGTATCGCAGGTCAATAGTGGTTCCCCGGGTGGCGTTGTAGTCTCACCTCTCGGGTGTGTCATAGCGGTACCGGACGTAGACATTAACAATACGGTACTTATAACAAAAAACAATTTACAAAGTTTTCTGTATGTTTGTTCCGGAAGATCTATGAAACCGTTAGATTAATTTTAGTCTGGCATATAGCTGATATTATAAAGAGTAAGTTACTTTTATTTTAGACTAAATATTACTCTTGACTTCGACCGTTTAGAATTTAGCACCAAGATATCTACTCATTGTGAAGGTGCACGTGGGCCTGGACATTATTCCTTTAGTTTATAACTACACAGTTAAATAAAATTTAAGTTTCTGTGTGTAATGTTAAAGTGATATGTTATTAGTAAATGTATATAATATTAAAATATATACTAAAAGGATACTTAAAAAAACATGTTAATCTGAGACATGGTTGAACTGACTTTAATGGGAATTTAACTGGTAGATAGTTGACGTGATGAAAAACAAAAATTGAAAATGCTTTATAGCATTAAGCTCGCCAGTGTACAAACCTTTAACCTTTTAATGGTGGTAGAGCCACGTTGAAACTATTACTGGTTTCAGCATGAATGGGTCGCCTCGCCCGGGGGAGTACCACCCGACCCACAGAAAACCTACGTGAAGTAACAGTGCTTGCATTGTCGCGTTTCGTTCGGTCAGTGAGAGCGCCGAAGGCCCACCTCCTCTCCCCTCTCCTCTCTCCTCTCTCTCTCTCCCTCCCCTAACCCTTCCCCTCAAAGGGTGGCAACGCACTTGCAACTCCTCTGGTGTTATTAGTGTCCATGGAGGGTGGTGATCACTTAACATCAGGTGACCCACTTGTTCGTTTGCCACCTATGACATAAAAAAAAGAAAGAAAAAAAGTGCAATAAAGTATTCATTCAATTACACGCAAATATAATAAAATAAAATAAACCAGTATCCAGAACCGTGCACCTTCCACACGCACCCTTGTATGTTACATCACTTTATTATTTGCGAATTTTTACATAGTTGTAGTCACAGGTAACTCTAGTACTCAATATATGTGATTAGATGTTTATATTTTCCAACGCCAGATCTTTCTTACTTTCTCGCAGTAGATTGTGTGTAGTGGACACTGTTAACTATTACTTGACCATGCGTTAGCTGCAATTGGTAGCGAGATTGGATGTCGATCAAAGTAGATTAAAACCCTTGTTGCGAGGTGGAGCCTCCGACCAAGCAAACTAGCGTGATGAAACCATATCATAGTGGTAAGGTTTTTTTCTAATGCAAGCTTGGACAGCTACTACCTTCATGTTCAAAATCTGTCACCAAGCAACTTAAGGTGTATTTTGACAGTTGAATCCGAGAATCAGCCCTTCGCTGAGTTTAGCGTGTTACTTAAAAAAATCTTTATAATTTTCAGAAGCCATCTGGTGAAATGTCAAAGTCAAAGTTGTCTTTTGGTCTATCTATATTTCATTTGTCTGTAACTAATTCTGCCGACATACGTCTAATATATTGGCTTTCGATTGCTTTATATTATGCTGGGTATTAATACATTCGTGTTTGTACTCAGCGGTTGCTGACATTTAGAATAATATGTTTACTACAGAGTTAATAGTAGGGGTCGAACTAGGGTTTCCAAACTTCACACTCGTTCATCGATTTGTATTGAAGTTTAGTTGAACTGATGATTTATTTACATTCGTTGAAAAGTTTTGTTTCAATCGATTCATTTTATTGTTTTAGAACATGTTATTCTATTCTTTTTTTATAAACTAACCAAGAGTTGAAATTGGGTCAGTGCCAAATACCTTCTTTTGCCAGTTGTTAATGACCAGCGAAGGGTAGGGTAACTAACGGCTAGTAAATTATATAAAATAATATTTAAATTTTAAAGAAAATGTTTATATAATACTATAAAAAGAACTATTTATCAACTAACTTCATAATGTAACAAAATTAATTCTCAACATTTTCTCATAGCACGCCAAAAAACATATTACTTGAAAAAAAAAGCGAATCATAATGATAATATCGATCTCCTTTATGTATAACAGTATAATGCAGGAAAGCAAGCTGCATCCACTACGACTCCCCGGGGACTTTATAGGAGTTGCCTACGCAAGGAATTAGGGGAAATTTGCGTGCCTCCGTTTACTCGTCACGCCAATATACGAATGCGAACAAAGTGATTTCTAATGCAAGGTAGTAAAGTTGATTTTCATTTGTTCACCGTGGTTCTTAACATTGCAATGGTTTGAAAGCGTATTCAAAGCAAATAATTTAATTGATGAGTTGATCGATTTAGAAGAATGGATTGTTGCTTTTTTCATTTCTAAAGCATTAATCGAATTAAAGATAGAATTTTGCTTTTCTATTGTATCTTTGATACTCATATTAAATATTACTAAATTTGATAAGTTGGTTATCAATTATTTACTACAGTATTATGTAGATATGTATTTTGGATCTCTGTGATTAGTCAAAAAGTAATGTTCTGTTATGATAATGGAAATAAGCGACTATTTGATATAGTTATCTGTTATACAAGGAAAAGAATTATATATATCTCTTACTTTAAGCGAAAATCAATAGAACGTTACTTATTTCTACTTTTAGGTTACGGTCTGGACATATTTCATCAGGATAATTTAAATATCTTATGAAAATTATAAATTCACCAATTTTCAACGAGTGTGGTAAGTGTGTGGTGTTGATGACATCCATCATTTTGTAATATAGCGCAAAAAAAAAATAGGATGCATTTTGTTAAAGAATTTAATATTAATATCGGGAATGTGGGTGTTTATCACAACATTCTGGCAGAACCGACATCAGACTGTTCCGATAGGCTGTCTAGTTTATTTAAGTTTAATAATCAGTCAATTTATGTTTTTAGATTTAAGAGTTTTATTTGTATATAGATATAAGGTACAATGGGACTGACATATCAGAAATATTAAAAGTCCCTAAAAAAAAAGAAATCTCCTGATATTTATATGCGGTATTTAAAATACTTCCTTGCTGATGGTGAGTAAAATATATAATAATAATTTATTCAATTCAGATATTACATCCATTTTTATTAGTAAAACTTAGCCTATGTTAAAGGTAATACAGCATGTTTTATTACTATTTACAAATCTCTTCACCCACACAATCAGAATATATTACTTTGTATAGGTGCACATACTTTTTAACAACCTTGTCTTTGTCTGTGAATAAACACACTATTAGATCTACTTGATAACATCTTCAAGACACTATTTGAGCTGCCACACATTCGATCCATCAGGGAGTTTGCTTTTTTCGAATGATTGCGTAAAAATCATCCACACAAGCTTCAGCAAACATGCCCGATGCACTATAATATCGAGATAACCCCAACAATACCCTGAAGACATTGTTGTACTGTATACGCAATGCATTGTATGCAAGCAGTGTATATGAGGTTCAGAGATTGCTGGTATAGAAGCTCTGGCAATAGGCTTTAAATAATGTTATTTTTACACTTTTTGTGCAACGTGTAAACTCCGGACCAGCATATTCCCTCTCACCGATAATGCCCTGCGCTCTCTTTCTATGTCCTTGTTATCTTTCATATTATCCGTGTTTTAGTGTCCAAGATATTTAACTTGTGAAACCCTTTCTAAAGCATTGCCACTAAGACTCACAGGTAGATTGCAAGTAATAGCTTTCTCGCGAGTATTAAATAGAATATAATGGTTTTTATTACAATTGTATTTAAGACCATATAAATTAACATAAGTTTCACACACTCGTAACAATATCCTGAGACCACCAATCCGATTAATTTGATTACTGTACCAATATTCAAAAACTAAAGTCAAATACAAATCATAAATAATTAACAACACTGAGATGTAAGAACAAATGATTTGGAGGTACTTGATTTTAATTACGAAATAATTCGAAGGAAAAACGCTATAGGTTATCTGTATGCTGTTGACATTAAAAGCATAAGTCCAAGCGAGAAACAATATTAGATTTCATAATACAGTAATTTAAAGGCTAATATTAATATCCAATTTCGTTTTTATCGTTTCTTTTATAGTTCAGTAACTCTCAAGTCAGCCTGGTCTTGTTTAAGTGTTTTAGATTCCATAAACTTAGTTCATTTTTTATGTTTAATTTTAAAGGTTCAACGATTACATTTTGCTAATTTTTCCACCACATTATTACCGCTTGTGACAACTTTTGAAGGCATTCTTGGTAATTGGACCTTACGCAATATACCATTAGTACGTACGGTCCTTTTACAACCTTTCCGTATAAAATAAACAAACATTTTTAGATTATAAACCCGAAATAACCAATGACTCATAAATGAAAAACTGGGTACTGTGTACACGCGAACGCAATGTTGCGTGACCGAGCCACGTCATCCCTCTTGGGACGAAGGGCCCTAGGGACCGATAAATAGGACAACTTTATTGCAGATACCGTGTTTTGAACTGTGTAGATAAAACTATTAGTAGGGGACTCGCTGTTTATTACGTCACGCGTTAGTATATTCGTGCGTGTTAAATTCTACCTTAACTTACAAGGATTACAGTAGAGAATTATTTACGTTAATCCTTTGCAAGAATTTTTAAGTTATATGAAAATTTCTCACGTACTAAATAAATACGTGTAAAGCTGTATAGACTATAAGTTTACAAATATTTAGTGGTAGTTGTTTTAAGTTAGCTGAAAAAGGAGTTGGATGCTCAAGTAAGCTGCCATAATACACCTATATTTATTTAAGGTTTATTTATTTATTTATTAAATTATTACCTATATAATTATACAAAAATTTTATATTCATATTCATAAAAAATTAAAAGATATCCTGACAATTTGTGATTGTTAATTAACCAATGCCAACATTATTTTTAAATACTTCTACTACTACAAGCAATACTAATAATTACATGAGCATTAGTGACTGCTGTAATTAATAACTGTGTTGCAGCCACTAACACTCATCGCCGGACAACACTAAGCTTTCTATTTGAATGTTAACACATTAAAAAATACCTGTGAGTGTCATATGCAATAACGGAAAATAGTTTACCAAATAATGAAATGCAGCCGAGCAAGCAAGCAAGCAAGAGTTAATGTCGTGTTGATATGCATGTATAGAATTTAAGTTTGGTTTGATTTTAGCAAGAAACAATTGCACGTAGACTAGTATTATGTAAAAGAGAGTAGTTCTTCGGCTTCTTCATACGTTAGGCCCAGAAGCCAACTAAAAATATATTTTTTTACATTTAATTTTGATTAGTGGATAAATATTGACGGTTTTGATGATTTTATTATAGAGCATAGGACTCAAATAATGATAATGGCGTCCAGAAATGATTGAAGAATGCGTTACTTTGCTGCAATCCGTTATTAAATATTATAGCGGACGTTACTTTACACTTCCACCTGGAATTGATTGGCGGCTACCACGTCTCACTGCAACAAAAAACGTTTGATTTTATTTATTAGGTATCCCTGAAAAAGTTAATCTGAAACTAATAATAGAGAGACAGCGAAATAAGAGGTCTTTACCTATGAAATTGCCGTTCTGCAGTACTGTCCATTTCAAATCAAAATAATTTTTGTTTGGCTAAGAATTCTAATTTCTAACTAATTTTATTTTAAAAACATGGAATTCTTTTTCCAAAAGTAGTCATTTGTTTATTGATTAGTGTTACATTTTCATCGCATTTCAATCGTTTTTGTCATCATGGATACGTTAAAAATTCGAGTAATTATGGAATATGAGTACCGTCGTGGCAGCAACGCGGCACAAGCGGCACGCAACATCAACGACGTTTACGGAGCTAACATTACAAACCAACGCACCACCTGTTATTGGTTTGCTCGCTTCCGTTCAGGGAATTTCGACCTGAAAAATGAACCTCGCGGTCGTCCGAAGACTTTGGTCGACAATGACGAATTAAAGGCGATTGTGGAAGCTGATGACACACAATCTACGGCTGAATTAGCAGCAGCTTTCGACGTTAGCGTTAAAACAATATTGATCCATTTGCGTCAAATTGGCAAGGTAAAAAAGCTTGAGGCTTTTTTCATACAAAATGGTAATTTTATAGGTAAAGACCTAATATTAGTAATTAAAACAACAAAATAATAAAAACGCGTTCCTTAGTTGATGGTTGAATATGACAGCGGTTGACACTGTTGGTATGTAACTGTAAATATAACAAATATACATAATTAATTAAAATATGTTGCAGATTAACGTGTAATAATGTTTTTTACTGGCACTATAATAGTTTATTTTTACGTATCGTTACGTTTGTTATAAAATTTTGCAGATGTAATTTAAAATCGATAAAAGTGTTGTAGGTTTTAGTAGTAATGATAGAAATGCAATAAAAATAAATAAAGATAACCCATAATTAATGAAGTACAAAATAATGTCGACTTAGAACAATGAATATTAAAAAATGCAGCGAACAATTTTGCAGGTTAATTAGTGAGTAACGCCCATAAGACCCCTGGTACTAAATACCCCCCTGAAACAGAAAAACTCCATTTATCACTCGGCAGTATGACGCGCGGCGCGATGCCGTCGCCGAACGCGTTGTAAAGGGTTAAAAATCACTTCACATAAATCTCCGACTTATCTGCCTAAATGACCCGCGGCTGTATTTGCGGGTTGAACGGTATCGCGCTTGACAAATGTAGTTAACCGTCTACCGTGGATAGATGGCGTTGTTTGGACATGTCGACTCATTCAATCAACGCCATTTTGTACATTGGTAAAGTGTATTTTCATGCAGAAGGTGTATTAATTTTATGATAACCCAACTTTAGGTAGCGCTACAGTAAATAACTTACCTATTTATTACTGTTTGGGCTGAACTTTACAGTAATATAATTTATATATCAGAGTAACAAATAAGTCATAATTTATAAATATAATGTTCAAATTCTATTCATCATGGCATCACAAAGGAAACTGTCGTATATGACCAATGTGGCAATAAAAGTGTTAACAAGCTCCAACACCGTGAACATTTTAAGACAGATTTTCAGAATTCAGGAAGAAGATTTTTTAATGCTATTGTTTAATAGTTTGACACTACATGGCGCTATGCTATTTATTAAGCTAGAGATATTACTAGCTCTTGCTCGCGGCTTCGTTCGTACAATTGATCGATCTTGCATAAACAGTACAATTTTTCTGGAGGATTCGTACCAAAAACGTGAATGCGTAACCAACAAATAAACTCACTTTTTATTTCTAATCAACATCAAAAATACTTTCTTAGATTTAGGCCCTGAGAAGGCGGTTATGACCGTCAAAGCTACCACCGATTCGGAAAACAACCCAGTCATCGGGAACACAGTCACGGGTGTAAGGGGTGTCGAATAACATCTAAGACTTGAGACACCCAAGCCAACCTCACCTGCACGTGGTGCACCTTGCTGAATAACGAACGAGGCAATGGCGAAAGCGGGGTGGTAGGGTTTTACAGTCAGACTGGGTCGCAACCACCATGCATATGGCGAAAAAGCCAGTCATAGTGATTCGCTTCTGCGGGTCGCGTTTCGGGATCACCCTGTGCATATTCAGCTTTTTGCAGGCCGGCATGACAGCGGCGACCAGCGATGGATAGTGTGTCACTCGGTGGTCGCCATTATTTTTGGACTGTACTGTGCTTACCATCAGGCATCGTGTAGTCATTTTACCGTGCTACTATAAAAAAAGTAAATTTTCAAAAAAAAGTATTAACCGACTTCAATATCAATCAAAAACCCATAAGGCACTAAAAAGCGGAAAATAAATAGTTTATCAAATTAACCAAATGAAATAAAACATATGAATATGTGTGCTACCTAGAGATGTATTGGAAGTCGGTGCCAACCAAACCGAAAATCATATCATCTACAGGTACAAAGTTTAAGTCCACTCTCGCGTCTCTGTAATACAAAAATTTTGGTTGGTACCGACTTCCAGTACATCTCTAGGTAGCACACATATTCATATGTTTTATTTAATTTGGTTAATTTGATAAACTATTTATTTTCCGCTTTTTAGTGCCTTATGGGTTTTTGATTGATATTGAAGTCGGTTAATACTTTTTTTTGAAAATTTACTTTATTTTTCCATTTTTAGTGTACATAAATATATTTTACTAGCAGTGCCCGCGAACTCCGTTCCGCCTTAAGTATATTAAAATATGCGCATTTTTGCGGTATGGTATCTATCGGTATGGTATGCGATATGGTTTCAATTGGTTGTACAATAAGTAACGTTTGGTACGAACGCAACCTTTTCAGTAATCCGCGATAGTTTCTACCACCAACTCGGCTACCATCGCTTCACACATTATACACCTTAAGTAATGTAATTACAATGCTTGCGTCATGTTGCAACACAGCAACGAACATAAGCACAATAGGCTCCTAAGAATTGAAGAGTTTTTTTTATAATATTGGTGGCAAACGAACATACGGGTCACCTGATGGTAAGTGATCACGGCCGCCCATGGACAATTGCGACACGAGAGGAAACACAGATGCGTTGCCGGCCCTTAAGAAAGGAGTAGGCTCGTTTCTTGAAAGTTTTCTTACTTTGTCATGGATCCCATAATCAGAACCTAACCAAACTCTCATCAAACTACCCTTGAAGTACATCCTTTCCAATAAAAAATGAATCATCGAAATCGGTTAGCGTGATATTGAGTTATTCGTCTATTTGTCGTGTACATACTTAATGCAAATTTAAAACTTATACGGTTTTGCACTGGATGCCGTTATCGGAACTGGACCAATTGAAATGGGACCACATGGGAGGCACCAGCTTTCAAATAAAAAAAGAATAATCAAAATCGGTTCACCCAGTCCAAAGTTATGAGGTAACAAACATTAAAAAAAAAACACAGACGAATTGATAACCTCCTCCTTTTTTTGAAGTCGGTTAAAAAAGAATAACCGGCAAGAAACTCGATCTGGTTCATCTTTTCGTAATATATATTTTTCAAAACATAGATAGACATTCGTGTTTGGTGGATATATAGAGATTGATTGTATCATTTCCAGGCCTCACTATCGTTCACATATTGATCCACCCTATAATATAGCCTTAAGATATTAAAACCCGCTTGACATGGTGCTTAGAATAATAAAATTTTGTTTTTTTTTTCGAACTTACTACGCTATTGACCCTGCAGAGTCTTCACAGCTACACCGGACTACTAAGGCGAGCGCTTAAGGCACTCAGCCGATTTGGTTTTTAAGTAACATACACAAGGGCACACGCGCACCTCGGCTTAGGCTGTTACCTGGAAAAGTCGCGTCTGACCTAGCTAACTATTCTAAGCTATTCATACATATATACATTTGTGAACCATACAATCAAAATTGCATGATTCACAAATGCATACGTGTATATCGGAATGAAACGAACTAAACTATTCGATTCAGTTCGATTGAGGAAAAAAAAGTAAAACCCTCCCACCATGTGTATGTATGTGCGCGAGTGTGAGAGAGATGATCTCATATGTGTGTTCAAGTGATGTGGGTGAGTCACTGTATCGCGATAATAATATTAGAGGGCTCCATCCAGAGGCGACCTAGGTTCGAGATATTACTGAGAACCGCGATGTGTACGGGAACGAAAGAGGATACCTTCCCTCACGGTGGCGTGAGGGTCGGTTACGCGTGCGTGGGCGCAAAACACGCAATTAAAAAGATCGGATTTATATAATATTACTAAGGGTTGTTATTAGTTACAATTGATAAACATTATTTGAAATTCTATTTCACTTTATTTCCAAAAAATACATTTTGTCTTTAAAATGTCATAATAAAGATAAACAAAATAAACTATAGCTTGTAGACGACTGTAAGAGAAATCGTTTAAAAGAACAATCCAGAAGCAAATGAATCGGTTTTTTTTTTGAACCGAGAAACGGGAAGCCGGCGCGACGCGACGTGCTTTCATTTCCGACTTTAAACTCATTCTCTAGTCGGAGTCTAATTGTTTTTTAGTGAATTAACTTAACGAGTTTCTAATTTTATTGCGAACTAGTATTCGCCTGCAGCTCTGCACGTGTTAATAAGCAGTTATTATTTTCGGTTTGTTATAAAAATACATTTTATAATTACCACTGCTAATGATCATTTTTATAGTCAATCAATTTTATAATTATATCTTTCAGTGTACTAAATTATATGAAAATTGGTTAAGAGTAAAAGTGTTTTAAAAGTATTTTAGACAATCCTGTTCACTGCCAGGTCTAAAGTGACAAATTCTCCTATCTATACTAATATTATAAAGAGGTAAAGTTTGTGAGTTTGTGACGTTGTAGGGGGTAATCTCAGGAAGTACTGGTCCGATTTGAAAAATTCTTTCAGCATTATATAGCTCATTTATCGAGGAAGGCTATCACGCTAATACTAATAAGAGCAGAGCACCAATGAAGAATGTTTCAAAATCGTTTTTTTTCCTCTTGAGAGCTTCCGCTGCGTGTTAGTGTTCGCCCAAAATAACTAATCCACGCGGACGAAGTCGCGGGCGGAGGCTAGTATGCAATATTTCACAATATTTCATGAAAATTGACTGAGAATTGAATACATTACATAACCACTTTTATAATACATTTTAAAAGTTATATTAATAATGTTTATACCGTAACATTTTCTAAATGATACATACTTCCCGTGAACAAAATTTTATCACAATCCGTTGAAAATGTAAAAAAATAAAATATATTAATAAAATATACACAGTTCTATTATCATAACAAACAAGGAATTATATTAGCTTTCTGTAAGCAAGAGTTCACGTAAATCGGTTAAGCCCTTTTTAGTTAAATCCAGACATTCGAACAGACATACAAAAATGTTTTTAGAGACACATTAGTAATGAGTGTCCTATATAATAGTTATCTATCGCTAAACGTAGGAAGAAAATATACAGTCATATATTAACTACAGATTTATTAATGTAAATAATTTAGTATACAGTTCAATTTTTGAAATCGCTTTAGTCGAGAAATTAATTATAATATTTGTTGGAAATAATACACAACATTATACACACATTAGCTTTTCGGCTGAGTGCCTTAACAACTCGCCTTAGTAGTCCGGTGAAGCTGTTAAGACCTCGCTAGGACAATAGCGTAGTAAGTTCGAAAAAAAAAACATTGGCTTTTGACCTTGACCTTCTCTCTATCCAAGACGACGGTAGTCCGGTGTAACTGTTAAGACCTTGCTAGCACAATAGCGTAGTCAGTTCGAGAAAAATATCCAAGACAACGTATATGTAAGAAAATCAGCTGAGAAGCTTACGCGCTTAAACTTCTATAGAATAGATAGATTCATTTTAGAAAACTATCTTTTATCGCTCTTCTATTTCCGATTCTATGAATTCCACTGTCTTACCTGATATTATAAGAGCCTTATAAGACCTTTGATTTTAAAGAGGTATATATCTTTCTACTGTGATATATATTTTAAACAGGCTGCGACGACTTTAAGTTGACTGATGCCTTCATTGTTCTTACAATTGTCCAATATGTTTGTCAAATATTTATACTGGCCGCATAATCTGATGACATAATGGACACTGAGCTATAATCCACCGGCCTGTAACAGGTGCTACCATGACAGAAGCTTTCTGTGACTCATACGACTATCAGTGCGAATGTTTCCTGGTTAAAAAGAATTATGTCTAAATAATTATAATATAAATGCTGTAGGTGGTAGAACCACGCTATTTTATTTAATCGTATGGCTGAAATGAAGTAATCCGTTCTATTTTATTATAAATGGAGATTTAATTCTCTCAGCCATTTTAGGGCCTCGTCAGTAAGAATGATCAGGTCACCTGGAGAACCATTATATTTTCTTAATGGGCATTGTTGTATGATGTATGATGATCAGTATGTGAATGATAGTGATGTCTGGAATTGACTCCTCTCTGTGCATCCACTAAAAGCATTGTATAATGTATTGGAAATATATGTTTAAAAAATGTACCCGATCGAGTTTCTTGCCGGTTCTTCTCGATGACTGGATTGTTTTCCGAACCGGTAGTAGTCTTTGACATTCATAAGTACCTTATTAGGGCCTAAACTGAATAAAGTATTTTTGATTTAATTTGATTTGATGTGTGCTAACGATTGGATATCCGCACCGCAGTCACAGCGTGGCGAGTCAATCCATCCACACCGGTATTTAAACTGTGCACACCGCCCGTGTCCAGTACGCAATCTGTTTAGTTTGCACCAGTCACCTCGGGGCAGATCGAAGCCCTTTAATTTAACACACGCAAGCACTGTTACTTCACGTCAGTTTTCTATGAGACGGTGGTAGTACCCCGGGCGAGTCGACCCATTCATGCTGAAACCAGTAATAGCTTCAGCGTAGCTCTACTACATACAACGGGCCTAGTAAGGGTACTGCAATGCGAATTAATAAAAAAAATAACCTCTACCCATACTATATATACATCATAAGTATAGTATTTTTTTCATGTTTCAGTAGTACGTGAATATAATGTAATAAATGTAACGAAGCACTTGTCAATTTCTTTATCAATTAATTGATTAATAAATACATACAACATTAAATAAACACTGCGATTTTCCCTTTGTATTAATCTTAATTATTTATTTATTTTTATTTTCCATAATAAGAGCTATATGACGTTTGATCACATCACAGTCTCTAACAAAAATACTCTTCTTGCTTCGCTTGAAGGAATTCCCAATATCAACTTTGGTTGTTTAAACCCTGGAGCCCATTTTTGAAAGATATGTTAACGAGAGCGCGATATAAAATACTAGTAGCGCCATCTGTTGACGTCAATGACTAAAATATGTTTATTACAAGTTAATATACTAGCAAGCGTTATGTAAACAAAGTCTTAGAGCAATCTCATATTTGTACGTGAAATTATTGCCGATTCTTCTTCTTAATTTCTGTATGCAACAAGGATAAGTTAGAAACTTCTTGTATTTTTTTACAAATTAATTAGGATTTTTTTTGACGTCGCATAATCTTTTTTTTATGTTTTATCGATACATTTCAGTATTATTTACGGTAAAATTAAAAGGCCTGATAGTTTATTCTTCTTAATTTTATATTTAACTAAGTTTTTATCAAAAAAATATTGGAATCGCGTATATCTCGAACCGTAGTAATAGAATTTGAGTGACCGTAACTCAGTGTTCCGAACGATTAAACGGTCTCAAATGTAGTGAGAGGGTTAATGAAGTACGTGTGATAGTCGCTCGCTAGCTTCGATCAGCGCTCGACGGGTTGGCCTGATTGACCTATTGATTCCATATAATGTGTGTAAGCTTTTCACGAAATTATTATCACTATAGATGTGTCTTTTTTCTTATCTTCTATACATATAATAACAATGTAAATCTATCTTGTCTGTATTTTTTTAGATTTTGTTGAAAACAATTGTTTTTTTCGTTCTGTTTTACAGGTACGCGCTTAGCCACGATCTCACCTGATGGTAGGTGACGATGAAGCTGACGATGGATCGCGCTTACCTGCTAAATGCCTACTACTTACTACTCTTGAACACTCCCAAGTTGTATGATGAGGGGAAGACAGACGCCGGGAGTGAATTCCAGACCTTTGTTACAGGTGTCTTTGAATAATTAATAAAATACATTTCAATCCAATTTAAGAAATGTCTGCTTGTCTGTTTGAACTCGCATCATTGCTAAAGTACTGCGTAAAACCTCACCAAAATAATCATAAAGCATATTCTCGACAAACATTAAGTTTTGATTTCATTAAAATCGATTCACTCTATCAAAAGTTATTGTAATTCTAATAACGACGCGACTTAAGTACGAGAGAAAAGTAGATAAGTAATGGACTTATATATTCAGATGATATCCGATACGAAATATATATAAGAGTCGTTGAGGTATGTATGCTTGGTACACATATATGTTTCAACAACTCATATATGTATGAATAGTTAGCTTAGCTTAGATTAGCTCAGATAGGTCGCGAATTACGTATACAGTAGACGCCGTCCGCCCGGTCCTGCGAGACTGGATCGGGAGGGAGTTTGGCTCCCTGACGTTCCGACTGGTGCAGGTGCTCACCGGTCACGGTTGTTTCGGGTGGTATCTGCACCGGATCGCACGCAGGGAGCCGACCGCCGCCTGCCACGAGTGCGGCGCTGACGAAGATACCGCGCAGCACACTCTGTCTGAGTATGCTGCGTGGGGGGTACAGCGCCACATTCTGGCGGTGGTGGTAGGAGTGGATTTGTCGCTGCCGAGTGTGGTTTCGGCCATGCTCGGCACCGAACAGGCGTGGCGAGCAATGGCCTCCTTCTGCAAGGAGGTCATCTCGCAGAAGGAGGCGGCGGAAAGGGCCCGTGAGGCAGACCCACTGAGTGACCGTCTCCACCAACAGAGGACCGGCAGGAGGAGGCGGCGCTTTGCCCAACTCCTCCTGCCACCGTAGCCGGACCTGAGGGGATGGGCCGGGTGGCCCATTTCCTCATTGCACAGGTCCGGCGGACGAGGGGGGGCAGCCGGTGTGTGCCCGGTCTGCTCCTCTATAGGTAGGAGCCCGGCGGCGGCTCTAGAAGGTTGATTAGCTTGTTCGATCCCTTGCCGCCCCCACAAAACTGTCTGTCGGTACACCGTGGGGTTTTAGTCTGTGCGAGTCAGACATAACGCACCCTCTCCCCCGGGGGGTGGCGTATCCATAAGGGATTTCCCCACGATAAAAAAAAAGATAGGTCGCGAATTGCAAGAAGTGCCTTAAGCTCGCCTTAGTAGTCCTGTGAAGCTGTTAAGACATTGGTAGGTCAGTAGCGTAGTCAGTTCAAAAAAATAAATCAGATGATTTTCTTAGTCACGGCTTTTTTTACATTAGGTTTCATGCGGACGTAGTCGCGGGCACAGCTAGTTAAATAATAAATTACTGGATGAAGTGAAACTTATTGTAAATTTCTATATGCATATAAAAGCCAATTGCCAAATTTTTATCGCGTCACTTCAGAAACGGCTGCACCTATTTGTATACTAACTCATTCTTTGTTATGTTTAAAATTGTCAGGACAAGATATAATAGAATATTTGAGAATTGCAAAATTACGAACACACGTACCCCGGAATTTTATTTGAAACCTGGTTAAGTGAGACATCAAGGGACCTGCAATGTCGTTTCACTTATAGAGGTATTCCACTTACCCAGTGTCTCAGATATACAGGTATAAATAAATATCTGTCTCATTTACAGAGGGTTCCATTAATAGAGGTGAGAATACAGGTTATACAGGTGCGATCATTAAATAAAATAACGTGTTATGTATGTAAATGAGTTTTAATAAAAAAATTGTGATTCAATTTTATGTTTACTCTGAATTATTCTACAAAGAGTAGATTTTGGCACATTAAATTCGGCACAAACTTCTTCGCGTGTCTTCCCACTTTCATAAACGGATATTAACTTCAGTTTTTCACGTAATGATAACGATTGTAGCTTTCGTTTTGACATTTTTCAAATAAACATCTGTATGATAGTAAAGCGAAACTAAAACTGAAGGTAATTGAAGCTTAAATTAAATTTGTACTTACGTACTTGGAATTACGTGTGGAATTTGTGGGTAGAATAAGAATGAGTAAACAAACAATGTTATCTCAGTTACAGAGGTTTATGCATATAAAATTTACTCGCTGTCTCAGTTATAGAGGTAACTATCGAAAGAAAAAATCCCAGGTATAGAGGTTTACCTCGTCCCACTAACAGAGGTAATTCAGTGCCAAAGTGTTGGGACCTCAGCATGAGTTCCAGTTATGGAGGTTTCTCACTTATCCAGGTCCCACTTAACCAAGTTTCACTGTATTTACAATCGTGTGTAATGCAACAGTCATCATTCCGATGAATAATGTAATAAAAATTAATAAGAGGGAGTTTTTTTTTCGAACTGCCTATTATATTTACCTAGTAAGGTCTTAAGAGCTTCACCGGACTATTAATAAGAGGGAGCACATCAGACTGAAAACCTACAACGCTTTATCACATCGATACAAGTTAAACTGTTAATAATATTTAAAAAAATATAACGTTTAATATTGATAAACTTAAAAAAAATAGAACAACAATAAATGAAAAAGAGAAAATGAATTTATCTATAGAAACTAATTAACCTATGGAAAAGAAAACAAAATAGCAAATACAATCAAGAACATTGATAGGTAATTTACTGAATGTTGTTTAAATAATCATGAATAGAAAATGTGTTTAATTTATTGTAGTTTTAAATTTAAAAGCTCGATGGTCAAATATTTCTAATGCGATGTGCTTGTATTAAGGATAGATATCGGATCTTTGCAAATTTATATAATATAGCTATCAAAAGTAATAAAATCATTCGTTTAATCCGATCCGTTAAATTATAAATACGACAAGAACACAATCGAGCCAATTAAAGCAAAACAAAATGCGCGGGAACATTGCTTATTCGCCGAGAGCCAACGCCCGATCGCTCGGTTCATCCGATTAGCGCGTCCAATAAACAACGAGCGAGAGCCGTTATTAATTTTCGATTGGTTCAGGTGATCTCAACCTTTTGATTTTGGAATATTTTGTGACATTTAAACTTAGAATACAATTTGACACTGGCAAATGCTTCCGTGGTGCCATAAAAAGAAGAAGAATACAATCTATACTACAGCACTCATTTTATTGAGGACTGTTACCAAATCTCTACTTTATCAAAGAGTATTTTAACTTGAATTACATTTTTTTTGCAATAGATCCAAATTAATTTAGGCAACAGATGTAGAGAGGTTTACAGACTGGTGTAAACTGACGATATATGTCTGTGATTACCGTTGTGTTTGGATTCAACTGGACATACAATAATGTCAAATAACGTCTCTCAAATGAATGAGAATATTTTATTGCGATCTTTATTTAAAAAAATAATAATTTGCTGTCACGTAGTTAATAATGTAAATTAAAAGAAATAGCATGAGTCTTTAGTTGTGTATATAGCACGGCTTTTATTATGCTTTACTATTCATATATATACACATATATTGATGATTATTAACAAGCGAGATTACATTTAATTAGATTACACGCATGTCGTAGTTTTTAGCCGTCGCTTCCATATTAAATAAGGTGGATAAGAATCTCACACGAGGCATTTTCTTTTGTGATCTACAATTTAACAAATTATTATTTTGAAGCCAGTACACAGTCAATACACCCACTTACTGTTTAGTGTCCATTGTTTGTTTATGTATATAAAGTCTTCTAAAGACTTGATTCTTAGTAAAAGATCTGTCTTAAAAAAAATTAGCAAAATATTATTTCTCTAACTCAAATAATAAAAACACACATTATAAATAATAATAATATTATAATTTATTAATAAATATTATGAATGAGAAACTTTGTGAGTCACACTTTCATGCGTAAACTACCGAATGGATTTTGATGAAACTTTACATTTTTTTTTTTTTTTTCGAACTGACTATGCTATTGACCTGGCAAGGTCTTTACAGCTTCACCGGACTACTAAGGCCGAGCGCTTAGGGCACTCAGCCGATTTTGGTTTTGGGTAACATACACAAGGGTGCACACACACCTCGGCTTGGTCAATAATATCTCGAGCCTAGGTCGTCCCCGCGCGGAGCCCTCTTGATATTATTTTCGCGATACAGTGACTCACCTACATCACTTGAACAGACATATGAGATCATCTCTCTCACACACGTGCACATATATACACATGGTGGGAGGGTTTTGTTTTTTTTTTCCCTCATCGAACTGAATCGAATAGTTTTAAGTTCGTTTCAATCAGATATACACGTATTCATTTGTGAATCATGCAATTTCGATTGTATGGTTCACAAATATTTATATGTATGAATAGCTTAGAATAGTTAGCTAGGACAGACGTGTCTTTTTCCAGAAAACAGCCCAAGCCGAGGTGTGCGTGCACCCTTGTGTATGTTACCCAAAACCAAAATCGGCTGAGTGCCCTAAGCGCTCGGCCTTAGTAGTCCGGTGAAGCTGTAAAGACCTTGCCAGGTCAATAGCAAAGTCAGTTCGAAAAAAAAAAAAAAAAAAAAAAAAAAAAAAAAAAAAAAAAAAAAAAAAAAAAAAAAAAAAAAAAAAAAAAAAAAAAAAAAAAAAAAAAAAAAAAAAAAAAAAAAAAAAAAAAAAAAAAAAAAAAAAAAAAAAAAAAAAAAAAAAAAAAAAAAAAAAAAAAAAAAAAAAAAAAAAAAAAAAAAAAAAAAAAAAAAAAAAAAAAAAAAAAAAAAAAAAAAAAAAAAAAAAAAAAAAAAAAAAAAAAAAAAAAAAAAAAAAAAAAAAAAAAAAAAAAAAAAAAAAAAAAAAAAAAAAAAAAAAAAAAAAAAAAAAAAAAAAAAAAAAAAAAAAAAAAAAAAAAAAAAAAAAAAAAAAAAAAAAAAAAAAAAAAAAAAAAAAAAAAAAAAAAAAAAAAAAAAAAAAAAAAAAAAAAAAAAAAAAAAAAAAAAAAAAAAAAAAAAAAAAAAAAAAAAAAAAAAAAAAAAAAAAAAAAAAAAAAAAAAAAAAAAAAAAAAAAAAAAAAAAAAAAAAAAAAAAAAAAAAAAAAAAAAAAAAAAAAAAAAAAAAAAAAAAAAAAAAAAAAAAAAAAAAAAAAAAAAAAAAAAAAAAAAAAAAAAAAAAAAAAAATAGTGTAAAAATAGTCAACTAGCTTAAATATTATTTTTAAATTATAGTTTTTTTATATATCATAGGAGGCAAACGAACAGGCAGGTCACCTAATGTTAAGTGATCACCGCCGTCCATAGACCCTAGCAACACCAGGGTAGTCGCAATGAGATTTCTAGCCTGCTGGAAACGGCAGGTATCCCTTACACCTCCGCCGTGAATACCGCTGTAGGTATTCAGGTGAAGGTAGCCACGTCCACCGCCCATCGCAACCTCACTCGTTTCCTTCGGGACAACCAGTGGGGCTATTTCACGCACTCTCTCGAAGAGGAGCGTAAACTACGGGTTGTGATCCGTAGAGTCCCGTAGAAGTTTCGATCCGGCACACCTGCGTTTCACAGGTGCGCTGCACCTGCGTTCTTTTTCTTGGAACTGAGTGAGACCTTTCCTTGTATTTATTTATTGCTTTATCTATTTCTTGGTATATTTATTTATTTACTCTTTTGTTTATCTATTTATTTACGTATTTCTTTAATTCTTCAGTGATTTATTTTTAAATTTATTTTCTTTTTATTGTTTGTTTATTTAAGTAGTCTTATGTTATTTTTCCCCTGTCTCGCTCAGGTACTTATTTGCGTTGTTTTCCTATTTTGTTTCGTTTTAAACAGCTCCCTTTGATCCGGACTCGGGATAGTCCGTTAAATTCATTAAGGCGCGCCCCCCTGCCCCTCTGGCAGGGAGGTTTCACATGTCTTCCCCCGCCCCACTCCCCTCCTCAGGCCCCGGTATGGCCGCTGAACAAGAGATCAGTCTCTTAGAGACTGAGCTCATTAGCCTCCGCGGCTTCATAGCCGCTATCTGTCCTCGTCTCGTAGACGATTACGATGCGTACGCTGCAAAGCGTCGCACCGAGCTCCCTCATTCCTCGACGCTCCCTCGATCTACGCCAAGATCGAAGCCTCAAACAACTTCACAATCCCGGACGATCGCGATAGCGATGACACCGACTCCGACCCCGGCTCCGACATGGAGCAAGACCCTCCTGCTCAGCAGGATCCCCCTGCCGAGCAAGCCCCTCAGGCTGAGCAAGCCCCTGCTGCAGACGATGGCTTCACCACCGTCACGCACCGCAAACCGCGCAAGAACAAGAAGCGCCCGAAATCACCTTCCGATCCGGAGGACAAATCGCCCTCTAAAAAGATCGCAAACGTCGATGGCGCGAAAGTGCCAAAGGCGACACCAGCGCCCTCTAGACCCAACTCGCCCGCGGCTGCGGGTTCCGCAGTTTCGGGCAAGAAGCCCCGCCCACCGCCCCCCGTCACGATCCAAGACAAAGCGTCTTGGGCAGGTGCAGCGCACCTGTGAAGCGCAGGTGTGCCGGATCGAAACAAACAATAACTGACGTCACTAAATCACGAGTATTAAAATCGAACTTAGCGCGCGCAGCAAAACGGACAACCGCTCAAGTCGACGGTTCGATCGGAACTCCTCGACGTATCATGAAACTTTACACTAATAAAGCTTATACATTAGTTGTAGTGGACTAGTGGTTTGATCGGTGAAATATAAATTCGATGTCCGTAGGTTCGAACCCCAGCATGTACTGAGGAATTTTTGGAATTCGCATACATTTGCTAATTTAAATTGGTAACACTACCGGCCGACAGTGAAGAAAAAACAACGTAAGGAAACCTGAACCTTTTTTTTACGTAGAGAGAAAATCCTCATGGACTGTCAGGTACAAGGGGGCCTGAGCTGTGTCGACCACCCACTGCGTACGGGACGCAGCAGTGGCGATGCCTTTCGGCGACGTTTACCGACTAAAACTCCACGACAACCGTGCACCGCACTGTGGGAGTTCTCACGGGAGTGCGTGAGCAAGCTCCACAACACTATCTGGCGGCAGGCGTTATTACGCCGCACCCGACTGAGGCAGTCTCGTTGCGAAATTGCCTGCCGAGCCCATGCAATGAAAGAAAGGCAGTTTCCCCTGGGTTCGGCCGGCAGAAGAGAGGAAGACCCCTCCGCTGCCGCCCCGCCATTGTTTTTTTATGAGGTTTACTCCTCGTCTACCACGACCTCCCCAAAGGGCCCTCTGGCCTAGGCTAGTCTACACCTAACCACCTTCCCTAAATCCCCCCACTCTACCTAACCTATCCTACTCCTACGTCCCTATCTGGCCCCTAGCGTTGCCTACTTAAAACAACTAGGCGAGCTAACGGCGTCGTAAACTATGCTCCCCCCCCCTCCAGTCTATTTCAGAGGTTTGTTTAAGAGGCATATAGTGAAACACAACTCCTGCTTTTCTTCTCCGTGACGGCGTCTGGCTGGGGCCTCGGGGTCTCTCTCCTTGGCTCTCTCAGCGTCTTCCTTTTGCAACATAACACGCTCACTATGGCCCTTAGCATGGACGGTAAGGAAAAGGCATTGCCCACGGTAGCTACCAGCTCACTCCGTTACGCAGTCCAAACTGGGCAGGACTCTAAGGTATGTTGAGCTGTATCCAAATTATCAGTGGCGACAGTCCGTTGTCAGCTCGTTCCTAGCTATTTTGTGCAGGTAACTGCCGAAGCAGCCGTGGCTAGACAGTACCTTCACGAGTCTGTACGTAAGGCTGCCGTAGCCAAGGAAACTTGAACCTGAGAAATGTTCTTGTAGTACCACCGTATATGGGAAATATATAGTACTGTGGATTTCTCGAATTTTGAAATCGCTAATACGCCGTAGACTGGTGTGATGATTATGACCATATTTTTCGTCGGGAAGAGACCTATGGCCCTGCAGTGGGCCTTTTACAAGCTGATGATGATAATACAATAAATAATAATATTCTTAGCTTAAACTTCTTATTTTTTAAATTCTTGCACATTCTCAATTAATTATTTATCAGATTTATATTATATTGAATTATTTTTATGACTAAAAAAATATATAGGATAACTTGTAAAGATTTACTCAATTGTTAACTGTTAATTTTGTTGGTGTCATTTTACACGTACACCACGTTGCATTAAGGGTTTGTTAATGTCAAATGAACATAATGTATTGTGTCATTATTAGTAAAGACACAAGCAGAAGTATATTTTTTATACTGTTAAATATTATACGTACAAAAAATGAATTTATCTTAACTCCAATATACATGACAAAATTCTAAGTCACGTAACATGCCACGTATTTTTAAAAGATTTTTCATTTATAAAATGTTTGAGACACCTGCTCGCGCAGAATCGCTTCCTGGCTGACTCATTGGTAATTTCCTCCTTTATGCCTCGTCGTCACGTTCACTTTGGTCGTAGTTCTCCGAATTCCAGCTAATCATACACGTATTTATCGGGTAAACCCGGTGAGAAAATCATCGTTATAGATAAATTTATTAAAGCGTGCCCGAGTGATGTGGATGGGAATTAATACCACGAAGCATGCATTCCGCCTTGACACAAAAACTCCCTGGAAAGTTTTAACAAGACGACCGCCATCTTGTTAGAGCATTGAAATGATCGCAAGAAACGTAATATCGTTAACTACTACAGTAATAATCTAATAAAGGATTGCTTGCCCAAAAATATCTAATCAATTTAACATTATAACCTGAACAATGGCGTATTAACGAAAGAAATGAATTATTCTAATACTGAAGTATTATTATTTGTGCCGATATAATTAACAAATTGTAAATACCTTTATATAAACATCAACTAATGAAACAATATTATGCAGTTGGTACTTTTGTTGACATACTGATTTGTATTGGAGTGTTTTGTAGGAAAGGAAGTTAAGAAGGCATTCCAAGTGTATTATTTCAGCTAAGGGTTTGTATCATGTTGAAAAAGTAAAAATAGTGTGCGATGTAATGATTCCTTGTTAGGAACGAATTTTTTTTACGTAAAATATCGAAATCAAAAATGACATTATATTTTTGAAAAACTATTAATATATTAAAAATTGAATATAAATAGCAATGTATAATTTGCAAAAAAATGCTAAATAAAATTTGGTTTTATTAAAATTCATAATTTTCATATAATTGAAGGAGCCAGACTAAGTAGCATAACGGTCTTTCTTTACGTGACGATTTGAACCAGTCAACGGCTATTGCAAGCCACGTTAAGAAATTTTGTTCCAGCATAATTTTCAATATAAGTTATTCAATATAAGTATAATATAATAAAAAAAGTTTTAACTCAAAATTTACGTTTTTCGAGTTTTCACCAGAAAGTAACGTTGCTGGAAGAGTACGTTCAATTCAACAGCCACTTCAATACGATAAAAACTACGAAAATAGATGACTGTTCCTATCTTTTTTTAATTAAATATTAAAGTAAAAATATAAAAAAAATAGTTATTATTTATTTATTTTAATTTATTGAAAAAAATGCATTACTTCAGTTTAATAACGTTTTTTTTTTAATGTAAGTAGTTTTTTCAGTGGCATTGCGACTTAATTCAGTTTTACGCTAAGCATCGTGGTGCATTAACATTAAGCTGTTACTCCATCTATATTGAGATTATCTTATAATATATTTTATAAAAATTGAACTAACTATGAACCTCTTTTTAAATTGCTATTTCAACGTCTTTATGGTATATTTTCTACAGCGACCATATAGCAATTTAATTATACTATTTATTATTATTAATCCTATATTAAGAATTTATTTAAAGCTCTTCATTTATTTCTAAAAAAAATAACTCTAACGTGTAAACATGGTCAAATCTTAAATGCATTTTCCCACAAAATTTAATTTTTCAGTTACTTTTTTTTGTTAAATATGCGATATTCAGTCATTCCTTTTAACTAAAGCCCCTTTAAAAATATATATATATGAATATGAACAAATTACGCGTTATTATTAATCCAACCCATTCCTGGGGAATGGATTCTCGAGACGTGAATGTAATCCTTTATCACGTTTGTTGATAATATTGCTCCCGTCGGGCAATCGTGCCCAACAGGCACGCACTCAGACTTCTCACCGTTTGGGATATAATACGATATGAATAAACTTGTGATTAGACGACATATAGTACATATTTATATTTCAAAAGACATTTTACTAAAACAACGTTTTCTGTTAGAATTAATGATATGCTTTGTTTTCGGCATTTTGTGATTGTTATAAGCCATACATCTGATAAACGTTTTGATTTTTATTTAACCCCTATGCTAAAGCGTAATTTGTTCTTCACCTGCCAATATAAGTCTTCTCAGAATAAGATCAGGTAAGAATCGATCAAACAAATAATATATACTTCAATTTTTTTCCCAATGTTTGAAATAATTAACATGAAGAAGTTTTAGAAAATTTCATTTTGTGTAAATTGTTCTTTTTTTTTAACTTAAAAAACAATGATAATTTTAGTTAAATACAAAATTAAATTATGTATTACATCAGCCATTATATTATATTTTTATCACTCATTTTTAGGGATCGGAAAATAGTGTTTTTTGAATTTAAACTAAAATTATTGTTTATAATTTCAATCATATTATATAAACTTTTCAAAAATAGTGCTTATTTAGTATTAAGTTAGCACCGGAACGCGTCCTAGCTTGCGCTTATAAATGACGACATACATTATATATGTCATTCCAACAGTTATATGTTTATAACGCCAAGGTATTTTTTAGATGGTAGGTTTTTTTCAAAATCATTTCATTAGTTTTTGTGTGAACGAGCGATCAACAAGTAACACATTCTGAATGTCCATTTAAGTGAGATATCATTACGACGCGGCTAAGTAAATGGCAAGCTCCTTACAGTCGTAATTAATGGATAAATTATTTAATTTTACCTACTTTAACAGTAATTCAACTGTGCACAACTATTAGAAAATATAAGAAAAATCTTTAAAAAAGTTGAGGCAGTCATAAGAATGCCGACAAAATTGAAAACTCAAAACAATGTAATAAATGTGTTCTCTTTTGAATGTTCATATTAACTATAGTGTGAATGAAAATATTCAAATTTTAGAGTTTATTTACTGAAATTATTAACATTAGCGTGGTTTTAATATATATTGACACTCGGAGCAATAATTTTATTATACATTTTTATAAAGTTTATTAACCAATCAAGTGTATATTGAGGTCCATAATATCAATGTCACATGTACACATGCCCCCATACTACGCGCCGCTAATATGACACAAGACGCGCAAATGCAATACAGCCAGTCATGCTTACATAGCATGTCATGACGCAAAATTATAAATTTAACTCCTACCAAAAATACCGATCAAGGCGCCTAAAGAAGTTTTCAGTTCAAATAAATAAAACCAGTCGGTATTCATACTGAAATTAATTAGTGCAAGTGAGGGTCCAGGGTCCCGCGGATAACTATCAAATACTTTCTTACAAGCCAACTAGATTCACCGCATCTAACGAACGACCTCGGGGTCTCAGTCTTGCTAGACCGTGCTCGTTGTTTAGTATAATTAAATATATGTAACAAGCCTTGTAGGAGCTATCGTTGGAAACGTTTCAAGTGAATTTCATACAAACCTCATTTGTCTTTCATATAAAATTTTCTAAATGTGAATTCCCTTTGTCTAAAAGGTAAGACCAGCATTTCTGACTTGTTTTCGTCAAAATGACCATATCTAAGTTAAAATATTTGACAGTCCAACGCGACCGTAAAATATTTGATATTTAAACGAGCACTGTACATACGTTTTTTATTATATTCTCTTCTTTAACTGACATTGTAGAAGGATTTGCCAGTGTCAGTGTTATATTTATGTAAGAATAATTCGATATTCGAGGTCAATCTTTAGCTCATTGAACACCTAAAGATGTACCGATGTGATAATTATTTTAACTAAATTAATAAAATTAACGATGAAATTAAAAAAAAAAACCCACTAATGTGGTGTGCCCTTCGACACTGCTTTATAAAATTTTATATATAGTATATTCAATCGAGTAGATAACTATATTTTTTACACTTTCCTTGTAATAAATTTACACTAATATTACTATCGGACTCAGTAGGCAGACGTTATCTTTTCAAAGGTGTTAATAAGTTAGTAACATTAAAGAAATATATTGAGAGGTCGTTTGGAGGCTGAAGAGTTGGGATTATGTATTTAAATGTAAAGATTATGAAAAGGCTTGGAAATATGAATAAATAACAGATTAACAATGGATTTTTGAAATATAAATGTTTTTTTTTCTGTTTATGACATTTTTGTATTCAATCAGTGATTTATTCCTTTCAATAATGCTATATACTGGAAACAAAGTTGTTGACACTTTTAATACTATATAGCCCCGGGAAGTTGGACCCTCATTTTTCACGTAAGAATTTAAGAATTGGTAGAGAGTAAGCATATCGATTACCCATTATTACGCATAATTAAATTTTAAATTTTTAAATTTAACATCTTAAAGTGGATTCTTGAAGTATGTCGTTTGTCCAACTTTTACTTTTTTGATAAAGTAGAAGAAAAAAAAGATATCGAGAACTGTGGAATAATGCATTTGAATCTGCTCCGTTTGCCCACGTCTGCACATCTTTTACTCATTTGAAAAGCCAGCTTCTATTTAAAATTCTCGATATCTCATTTTTTTTCTCATTCCCATTCGCGAAAGGGGGGATGGGGGCAACTTCCCGGATATCCAAATCACGGATCTACAAGTTCATCGATATACTTAAATTGTCTATACCGACCTCGATATCACATATAATACCTTATATATAGTAATATTATAATGCTTGAAGGTTTGTTTATTTGGTGAAAGCGCTAATCTTAGGAACTACTGTTCCGATTTGAAAAATGTCAGATAGCTAATTTACCCTGAAAAGCTATATATCATCATGCTAAGACCAATAGGAGCGGAGTACCAATGAAGAATGTTTCAAATCGGATTTTTTTCTTTTGGAAGCTTTGGCCAAAGTAACTATTCCACGCGTTCGAAGTTGCGAGCAGAAATTAGTATTAAATAAAACAAGATTATACAATGAGAATGCAAATACTATAATAAATTACTGTTAAAACACCTTCATCAGAATTAAATGTAATTCATGTGTATAAGTTAAGGATGTAATACCACAAGGTCGTCTGTAAAGTTTGCGCGCAGCATAACACGGATAGTTCAGCTCTGTTAAATATGTTTATATCAAAACTTGATGTGTATACTGTATCCTCAACTGAGAGTACTTACAACTATATATATTTTTTATTGTAGTATGGCAAAATGACTGCACTATGCCTGATGGTAAGCACAGTACAATCCAAAAACGATGGCGTCCACCCAGAGAGAAATTATCCATCGCCGGTTGTCGCTGTCATGCCGGCCTGCGAAAAGCTGGGTATGCACAGGCTGATCCCGAAACGCGACCCGCAGAAGTGAATCACTATGACGGGCTTTTTCGCCGTATACATGGTGGTTGCGACCAAGTCAGGCTGTAAAACCCTACCACCCCGCTTTCGCCATTGCCTCGTTCGTTTTTCAGCAAGGTGCACCATGTGCAGGTGAGGTTGGCTTGGGTGTCTCAAGTCTTATGATGTTATTCGACACCCCTTACACACCCCACACTCCCAATTTACTTAATAAAACTCTTAAGACAATGTAACAGACACCGGTCTACTTAAATCAATGGGTCTAGCATTAAGCTTCGCGCCGAAGTTATTTATATGTGTTCAGATAAGAATAGAGCTGTAGGGAAATTCAAAAAACATTAAGAAGTAGCGTAGCTGTTCTAAAGGATTAAAGAAAAATAAATTTTCCAAACTCCTAACGAGTTTGTTTGTTTGTTACGATATCACTACTGAGTAATTACTCAACTGATTAATTTGAAATTTTTCGTGCACGAAAATAAACCATGAACTATCATGCTGTTGGTAGTTTTTAATTAATTAAAAGTTTTTGGCAGGTGATAAATTAGTAATATCGCGTCCTAAGCAATCAATAAGTCAATAAGTATGACCGGCCGTGTTGCGCTTGCGTCGCTTGTGTCAGACTAGCGATGCGTAGTATAAGAGCCTGTGTGCATTTAATATTGATATTTTCTATTGAAATTGTGCAGCCCATCATATGATTAATAAACTGTATAAAAAAGTATATAATTATTATTCGTAAATGTGAAAGAGAGACTAATGATAATAATTTCAATTTACAAGTTATGAAATGTGATCCATATATCCATATCCAATTGGATCCCATCAGACTTCGTAACTATATAATAATAATCATAAATACAGTGGTACAACAAAATAATCCCAAGGAGGGTTGATGTCAGGCAGGCGGCCGATCGTATAAATTAAGCCAAATCATATAACCACAACATGACAAACATGTTGTACCTACCCTACTTATGTGGGATAAGGGTAAGAAGAAGAAGAAGAAGTTATGAAATTTAAATAATTCACACTGTGATTAATTTAAAAATTCAAAAGAGAAAACACAGTTTAAAATTCATTGTTTTGAGTTTTCACTGCCGCCGGGAGTCCTTATGAGCACCTCGGCTTTTTTCTTAGATAAGAACCACATGTCTTAAAAGTGAAGCAATAAAATCTCTACAGAAGTGTTTGCATGTTGCGCGCTAATGACAGACGTGTAAACTTTAATTTATATTATAAGAGATTTAAATAAAACTCATTCAACTTAATTAAAAGGTGAATGTCTGTCGAGAATATAAGAGAAATGTATTTGTTTAAAAACTCAGCAACACTCGGCAACTATATTAAGTCGTCTTGATGTAGTTAGCGAGTTTCGACTGCAAACTTTATTCACAATAAGAAACAGACTGAAAATGTTACCAGTAACAATAATTATATATCACAAGGTTTCCACTGTTATACTAATGGTTTATTGGTCCGATGTCACTAATTAGAATCTAAGTTCAATATTTGGTAGGATCTGTCGTGTAGTAGTTTTTAAAGTTAAACTTATTATGAAAGGGCTTTCACATTCCGATCCGTAACTTTTTTGTGTGATGAAAAGTAGTGGTGGTAAACACTGTGTCGAGTAAGCGGCAGCAGTCTCTCGCTTGTTAAAAATCGCTTCGGGTATTGGAAAACAGTGAGACATACGCTCTTTTCGCTTGCTTTTTGAATGTTTCATGCCTACCGTATGTGAAATATATATATACGTTTTTGGGTTGAGT
Source organism: Antheraea pernyi (assembly GCA_015888305.1). Classification (NCBI taxonomy): domain Eukaryota; kingdom Metazoa; phylum Arthropoda; class Insecta; order Lepidoptera; family Saturniidae; genus Antheraea; species Antheraea pernyi. The sequence goes on from MU159011.1 coordinate 320,556, forward strand.
TATTTAATATATCATGTAATATAAATGCTATTTTGAGTATAATAGTTTGCGCACTTACACACAAGTGTTGTGGATTACAAACAACAACATGTAATACGAGTTGTTAGATATTACAAAAACTTTCTAGAAACTTCTAACAAGATTCAATTTCGTTAAAGCACTGAATTATCCCCAATTCGTTAATTATAAGATACAAAACTATTTTCCCACTTGATAATTTCAATAATAATATTAAATCTGGAGGGATCGCCGACGAATTACGAAAGAAAAGTGTGCACGTGTACTTTATGTACACGCGTTAAAAGTTATACTTTGGCGTAACAAAATAAAAATCTTTCCAAAATGTTTATCTTTCGCCTTATTCTACGTTTGTAGAAAAAATGACATAATAGAAAAAAGGCATTTAATACATTAGAAGTTTTGATACAAAGAAACAAAATGTTGACTATAGCTAACTTCAGGGTGTCGATTTTTCGTGACGGTATGCGTGCGCATCGTGAAAATTTACTCTCATAATTTTTCCCTAACGCGACAAAAGTAGTATACATTCAAAAAGGAGAATCGAGCCTTAAATGTAAAATCAAATAATTCCAAACTAATTGAAACGAATTAACTTACAGTCCTAACTACTAATTAATATTATAAATGCGAATGTTAGTTTGTTTGTTACGTATTCACACTTTAAGGACCCGTCGGTAATTACTTTTTGTTGTTTCAGTTACTAATATTTCCCTTTTTATATTACTAATTTTAGACTTAATTTTTTTATCTCGCGCTAATAAAAACAAACGTTTTTTGTTGCAGTTAGACGTGGTGGCGGTTAATAACTTCCGGACGGAAGTGCAAAATCGATTATAATATTTAATGACTAGTATTGCTCGCGACTTCGTGCGCATGTAATCTTATGTGACTAATATGTGATGGGTAATGGTGGTAGAGCCACGCTGAAACTATTACTGGTTTCAGCATGAATGGGTCGGCTCGCCCGGGGTAGTACCACCCTCTCATAGAAAACCGACGTGAAGTAAAAGTGCTTGCATTGTTGCGTTTCGTTCGGTTAGTGAGAGCGCCGGAGGCCCACCTCCCCTTAGTAGTTTTTGAGTTTATCGCGAACAAACAGACAGACAGTATGTAATGATAATGATACTATGAAAACAGTCATCTGCATATATTAAGTCCATTTACTTATCTACTTTTCTCACGTATTTAAGTCGCGTCGTCATTAAAATTACAATAACTTTTGATTAAGTAAACCCATTTTAATGAAACCAGTTAGCCGAAGATATCATTTATGATTTTCTTGGTGAGATTTTATCGTGAACGCAGGACTCGGTTTACCGTGGACTCCGTCCGCCCGGTCCTGCGGGAGTGGATGTCCAGGGAGTGGGGCTCCCTGACGTTCCGACTGGTGCAGGTACTCACCGGACACGGTTGTTTCGGGTGGTACCTGTACCGGATCGCACGCAGGGAGCCGACCACCGCCTGCCACGAGTGCGGCGCTGTAGAAGATACCGCGCAGCACACTCTGTCTCAGTGTGCTGCGTGGGGGGTGCAGCGCCGCAGTCTGGCGGCGGTCGTGGGAACGGACTTATCGCTGCCGAGCGTGGTTTCGGCCATGCTCGGCAGCGAACAGGCTTGGCGAGCGATGGCCTCCTTCTGCGAGGAGGTCATCTCGCAGAAGGAGGAGGCGGAGAGGGCCCGCGAGGCAGACGTTGGGCAAAGCGCCGTCTCCTCCCGCCTGTCCTCCTTTGGCGGAGAGGGCCACTTTGAGGGTCTGCCTCGCGGGCCCTCTCCGCAACCTCCTTCTGCGAGATGACATCCTCGCAGAAGGAGGCCATCGCTCGCCAAGCCTGTTCGCTGCCAAGCATGGCCGAAACCACGCTCGGCAGCGATAAGTCCGTTCCCACCGCCGCCGCCAGAATGCGGCGCTGCGCCCCCACGCAGCACACTCAGACAGAGTGTGCTGCGCGGTGTCCGGGTCAACGCCGCACTGATGGCATAC